>WYDI02024559.1:9697-24266 GCA_009867235.2 Psittacus erithacus | reverse complement strand
CCCTCCTCGCCCCCCCAGCGAGAGCAGCAATATGTCTGATCTCATTGCCATAATAGGATCGGGAGAGGGGATGTCAGTCCCGGCATAGAAAGGTGTAGAAGAAGAGAGGATGGCTCTGCTTTCCACACCCTGACACCATGGATGGGCCCCCACAACCCTAAACAGCCCCCCCAAGTCTCCAGGCTGGGAAGAAGAAGAGGAAGGCCTGGACATGGCAGATCCCACGCTGGGAAGGAGCTGGGATCGTCTCCCTGTCCCCCTGGGAATGTGGGGGCTGTAAGATGGGGGGGATGCATCCAGCACATCCAGGAGGGGATGTTTTGTTTACAACCGAGTTTTTCCCAGGACTTTCAGGATAAAGCCCATAGGATACCCCCCACCTGCTGCCGTGCACCCCAAGAGGGGCTGGGATCACCCAAAGCACTGGTGCTGGCCCCAAATGGCCTCAGGAAAGGGGTGAAGCAGTAAGGGACCAGTGGGCACTGTGGGAATGCAAAGTACCCCATGGGACACCTGGGTATCCATGGGGTCAGCACGCACCCCATGGGATCGCTGGACAACCTATGGGACCAAAGAGCATGCATGGGGCTCCTGAGCACCCCATGGGGTTCATGGACACCTGTGAGTCCCTATGCTATAAGTGGGGTCAGCAGGCACCCCATAGGGTTACACACACACCCCAACAACCCACAGCACCCATGGCAGCAACAGGCACCCACGGAGCCCTATGATATCTATGCGAGCAGCAGGCACCCCATAGGACCCCTGAAGATCCTACAGGAACCCAGCCTAACCAAAGGGGCCAGCAGGCACCCATAGGCCCTTGTGCTATCCACGGGACCCTATACTACCCATATGTCACCCATGGGCCACCCCTGGCACCCCCCAAGCTACCCAGTGGACCCCGAGGTACCCACGGGGCCATCAGGCACACCAATCCCCAGATGGGGGCCAGCGAACACCCCACAAGGCCCTGACACGGGACGCGTAGGGGCGGGCAGGAGGCGTGGCCCCGGGTGGGCTTTTGGGGGTAAACCATCGTGTTTTGGGGTCAGTTCCCACCTGGTTGAGGTCCTCGTCGTTGAGCAGGTGCGACTCGCGGGGCTTGAAGCAGTTCTGGCACTTGCTCTTGTTGAAGATGTTGGCCTGGAACTTCCTGCAGGGGTTGTCCTTGGCGGCCATGGCGCGGCCCGGCGCCCGCTCAGCGCCCGTTCAGCGCCCCGCGGAGCGCCCGCCCGCCGCCGCCGCCGCGCCCATCGCCGCCCCGCGACCGCCCTCACCGCGGGCCGCGGCCTCCGCCTGGCGCCTGCGGAGCGGCAGGAATTAAACACACACGGACCGACACCACCAACAACGGCCCCGCTCAATGGAACAGATTAAGAACCGGCGAGAGCGGAGCCCAACGCAGCGCGGCCGCCTCCGCTGAGGCTCAGCGGGCGCTCATGGCGCCGACGGGAGCGCCAAGGCCGCGGTGCTGCGGAGCTGGGCACTGCCGGGGTGCGGGGCCGGGTGCGGGGCCGCGCTGCTGCCGCGGGGTACCGGGGGGTACCGGGGAGGTGCTCAGCGCTGCGGGAGCCGCCACCGCCGACTGCGCCGCCCGCAAAGTTTCCACCGTCGCGGAGCCGGGCGGAAAGGAGGGCGGAGCCTTAGCGCTGACGGGCAGCCCCGCTGACCAATAGAAACGGGGCTACGACGCTAACAAAAGGTCTCGCTGGCCAATGGGACGCAAGGAGAGGGGAGGGCGCGGCGGCGCCGCTTCGGAACCGTTCGGCTGTGGCGAAGGGGCGGTGCGCTGACAGCTCGGGGAGGGTTCGGCTCCGTTCGGCTCCGCTCGGCCCCCGCGGGAGGGGTTGCGTGGGGCCCCCCGCACCCTGTCCGTGCCGTGCACAGGCGCCCCATTGTGCGCCAGCGCCCTCGTCTCGCACAGGGCCCTTCATGCACTGACCCCATCGTGTTGTGAGCCCTGTGCCATGCGTTGTGTCCCCCCCCCGTCATATAAGAACCCGACCCTCCGCACCACGCACGTTGTGCACAGACCCCCCCATACAGTGCAGTGACACCTCACTATACAGCCTCGTGTCATATCCCAGCCACGGGGTGCAATGTGTGGGGCTTGCACCCCCAGAACCATGCCCCGGATACAGGGGTGCTGTGGGGTGCAGCCTCCAGGGCCAGCTCACACTACGCTTGGGCAGTGCATTCAGGACTAGGCTGGATGTGGTGCTGGGCAACCTGCTCCAGTGGAAGGTGTCCCTGCCATTGCTGGGGGTTGGAACTGGATGAGCTTTGAAGGTCTCTTCCAGTGCAACCCATTCTATGGTGCCATGGTCCCATGGGTGGCACTGACCCTTGCAGAGAGGCACTGTTCCCATCCCCAGCCTTGGGCACATAGAGGGTTCACCACCCATTTGAACACCCAAATCTGGTAGGGGGGCGCAATGTGACCCCTCCAGCTCTGAGGACCCACCAGGAATGAAGCAGGAACAGGGGTGCACGTCCTTCCTTGCCCACTGTGCCACCACCCTCGGGGCCAGTGGGGAGCTGCTGTTTGTCCAGGGTGCTTTTATCTGGTGGGAACCGGCAGCACCGGCAGGTAAATACACTCAGCCAGGAGATAAGGACCCAGCACAAGAGTTGGGGGTTTGGCCTCCACGTGCCACGTCTGGTTTTACCCTCCCAGCCTTAACTCTGTACATCAGCCAGATATGGACCAGCACAGGGACCTCAGTGCCTCTGGAGCACCACCAGGATAGGAGAAAAGTGGGAATGCCAGCCCTGGAGCAGGGGGATAGGGCAAGGGATGCTAAGCACCACATCCAAAGCGCACCCAAGCCTGGCACGTCCTGCCACATTCAGATGCTGCAATGGCACACAGTGTCTCCCACTCACCCAAATATCCCCCGCCGGCATGGGACGGGGCCCTGCTTTAAGGAACAGGCCTCATGGACCTTCCTGGGATTGCTGGGACCAGGAAAAACCCGTTGGAGAAGAGGTGGTGGCGCGGTCCCCTCACGCCTGGCGCTGCCCCGCTGTTTGATGTGGGGCCCGGCCTCGCCACGCCGGCTCCATGCTGTCATCCCGGAGTAAATAAAGCCCAGCACAATTGCCTGCTTGTTTATTAACTTTTGCTTCATCAAAGGCTGCTTTAATCATCTCTTGCCCTCCTGCCATCGCCACTCGCAGCACGCAATGCCATGGGTTAGGATGGGACAGCTGCACCCTCATCCTGGGGGGCCCTGAGCCCATGGGATGCTCCCAGGAGGAATACACAGGGCTGGGGGTACCCTCCAGTTTGGATGGATTTTCCCTCCTTTCCCTTGATCCTAGTGTTGTGAAAGCAGCACAGCCCTTCCCCAGGGAAGGGAGGATTTTCCCCTTTGGGATCCACAGACCCTGACGCCCTTGCTGTGGGTCCAGGGTTCACCTGGCACATGACTGCAGAATTCCTGCTCTGCAGAGAAGGGCGGGCAGTTTTTCCAACCATTCTCCTGCCATGATCTCCCTTTCCTCCCTCCCTCCATCCCTGATGGTGTCGAATTCTTCCCCGCCACATCCCTTACTGATGCCCTGCATCCCACGAGTCCCAGAGATGCTGTTTATCCATCAAAAAGCCCCTCTGGAACTCCCTGGACACCCCTCTGTCGCATCCTCATGGTTCCCAGCTCTTTGCCACTTCTTTGGGGCAGAGGCATGGTACCCCTGGCTGATGCAAGGTCCCCTGCACACAGCATCCTCCTGCATTACCCAAGTGAGGCAGGATGTGCCTCCAAAACCACTTTAGGTGAGGAGCAGGGGGAGAGGGAATGGGAATAACCACTGCAAGTCCCCACATTGATGTGCACAAAGATGGGGCAGCTGGGAGGGTCCCTCCAGGAGCAATGGAGCTGCTCCTTCCCCAGCACCACATAGGGCACAGCATTGGCATAGAGCATGGAGCAGGGGCCAGGGCTGGCGTCTCCCCTTCCCTGAGGTGGAGCCAAGCTGCACCACCATGGCTTGGGGCAGTGACCTGGCGCCAAGGACTGCCCCACCGGAGCCAGCAGCACCTCTTGGGAAGCAGCTCCAGCCTCTCCAAGAATCCAGCTGAACGGGACAGGCCTCTCCACAAACCTGCCAGGCTGCATTCAGCCGCCCTGTGCCGCATTCAATGTGTGCAGCTCCTAGGGATGCCAAAACCTCTCCTTGCATGGCCCATGCATGGCCATGGCATAGGAACAGAGGTCCCTCATGGGATGTCCCACCATGGGGACACTTGTTAGGGTAGCTGTGCCTAACAGGTTCAGCCCAGAGCCAGGATGTTTGGTATCCTCGAATGAGAGCAATTAAAGGGATGGGAAAATGGAAGTGTTTGTCAGGGAGCTGCAGTGGAAGGCTCTGAAGTGAGACAGGGATCCAAATCAGAGCCCCAGTGCCAGGTAAACAGGCTGCAGACCCACGTTAGTCACTGGTTCTGGCTCTGCTGGGAAAGGGCATCACAAAAGTTCCAGGCAGCACCAAACCCCACTGGTGAGAGCAGCATCCACTCCCTATCATAGCATGGAGGTGCTGCCAGGACCATCCACCACCTCCTCCTGCAAGGACGTCACAGGGATAGAACCATAGCATCAAGGAATGGTTTGGGTTGGAAGGGACCTTAAAGCTCACCCAGCTCCAACCCCTGCCATGGGCAGCCACACCTTCCACTAGAGCAGCTTGCTCCAAGCCCCTGTGTCCAACCTGGCCTTGAACACTGCCGGGGATGGAGCATCCATAGGGATGTGGTACATGTGGCCGTGCCTTGTTTTGCAGCCGGGTGCTCTCCCCGGGGTGTCCATCGCTCCCACAGGACCTTGGGCAACTCATTTAATGTCTCTGCGCCGCCACCTCGCTCTCATTACAGTGGAGCCAGACGGGTGGATGCCCAGGGGAGAGGGCAGGATCCCAGGCAAGCCCTAGGATCCTCCATGGATCCAGGCTGAGACTGAACAGTGCCTGCGAGGGCTCCCCTCCTCCTGCCCTGCACCCAGTGCAGTCCCAGCCATAGGGGCTGGATGAGCCCCTGCAGCAAACCAGGCTGGTTGGGGGGGTCCACAGCCCCCAGCACAGCCCTGCCTGGGGAAGCAGTGGCCAGGGAAGGTTTGGGTGCTGCTCAAGCCACCCTGCATCTGATAAGGGTGAGCCCCAGGGTAGACCCTGGGATGTGGGGTGAACACCACACTCTGGGGTGAACAGAGAATCCCCTGAGCTGGCTCTGAGCCCTGCGTTCCCATTGGGAAAAGTAAAAGCTCCCAAATCACTGACAGGAGGAAATCCATGGAGCTCAACTGCAGCTCAAACCAGATCAGACCAGTTTAGCCCAGTACCGCCCAGTGCACACCAGTCCAGCCCTCTTTATCTCAGTTCAGACACTTTACCCCAATTAAGCCCAGCCCACTTTAGCCCAGGCCACCCCATTCCAGCTCATCCCAGCCCAGACACTTTACCCCAATTCAGCCCAGGCCACCCCATTCCAGCTCATCCCAGCCCATTTAGCCCACTTTAGCCCAGCGCAGCCAGCTTTAGCACAGTCCATTCCAGTTTAGCAGAGCCCAGCCTGCTTTAGCCCAATTCAGACCAGTTTAGCCCTGTCCAGAACAATTTTGCCCAGCCCAGCCCAGATCAGCACAGCCCAGTTCAGACCAGTCCAGACCAATTTAGCACAGTTCAGCAGGGTTTAGCCCACTTCAGCACACCTTAGCCCTCTTCACACCAGTTCAGCCCAGTTTAGCCCAGCCCAGCAGTTTAGACCAGTTCAGCCCACTTTAGCCCAATTCACATCTCTCCAGACCAGTTTAGCACAGTTAAGCCCAGTTGAGCCCACTCCAGCCCAGTTTAGACCAACAAAGCCCAGCCCAGCCCAGTTTAGCCCTTCCCAGCCCAGTGTAGCACGCTTTAGGCCAGCTCAGTCCAGTCCACTTTAGCCCACTCCAGCCTATCCCAGCCCAATTTAACCCAGTTCAGATCAGTTTACAGCCAGCCCCGCCAACATTAGCCCAATTAGGCCCACTTTAGCCCAGCCCAGCCTAGCCAAGACCTGTTCAGCCAATTCAAGCCCAGTTCAGCCCAGTCCAGCAATATTTAGTCCAATTCAGCCCAGTTCAGCCCCGTTAAGACAAGTTCAGATCTGTCCAGCCCAGTTCAGCCCACTTTAGCCCGGTATGGCCCAGTTCAGCCCACTCAAGCCCACTTTAGCCCTTCGCAGACCAACCCAGCCCATTTCAGCCCAGCCCAGCCCTGTTCATCTTAGCACAGCCAAGTTTAGCCAATTCAGCACAGTTTTGCCCACTTCAGACCAGTTTAGCCCAGCCAAGATGAGTTTAGTCCAATTCAGATCAGTTTAACACAGTCCAGCCCACTTCAGCCCCGTTTAGATCAGTTCAGCCCACTCCAGCCCACTTTAGCCCACCCAAGCAAAGCCCAGCTCAGTTTAACCAAGTTTAGCCCAGTTTGGACCTGTTCACATCACTCCAACCCCGTTTAGATAAGTTCAGCCCAGCCCAGCCCCACTGAGCCCACTTCAGCACAGTTCAGCCTTGTCCAGCCCACTTTAGCCCAGCCCAGCCTCCTTTAGCCCACTTAAGCCTACTTTGGCCCAATTCACACCAGTGCAGCCCACTTTAGCCCACTCCAGCACACTTAAGCCAACCTAAGAACAGTTAAGCCCAGCCCAGCTCATTTTAGCCCACTTCAGACCTCTCCAGCCCACTTTAGCCCACTCCAGCCCAGCTAAGCCCAGCCAACACCAGTTCAGCCCAGTTTAGCTCAGTCCAGCCCAGCCCAGCTCACTTTAGCACACATTAGCCCAGCTCAGTCCAGCCCAGTTCAGCCCCCTTAAGGCCAGTCCATTTAGCCCAGTCCACACAAGTTTAGCCCAGTTCAGCTCATTTTAGACTTGTCCAGCCAGGCTCAGACAGCTCCAGCCCAGTTCAGCCCAATGTAGCCCAGTTCAGCCCAGTTTAGACTAGCCCATCCCAGTTTAGTCCAGTCCAGGCCTCTTTAATCCACTACAGCTCAGTTTAGCCCACTGTACCCCAGCCCAGTTTAGCTTAGTCCAGGCCAGCTCAGAAGAGTCCAGGCCATTTTATCCCTGCCCAGCCTAGTTCAGCCCAGCTCAGCTCAGTCCAGCCCAGTCTAGCACAGTTCAGCTCAGTTCAGACCAGTCCAGCCCAGTTTAGCCCAGTTCAGCCCAATTTAGCACAGTTCAGCTCAGTTCAGACCAGTCCAGCCCAGTTTAGCCCAGTCCAGCCCAGTTTAGCACAGTCCAGCCCAGCTCAGTTCAGACCAGTCCAGCCCAGTTTAGCACAGTCCAGCCCAGCTCAGTTCAGACCAGTCCAGCCCAGCTCAGTTTAGCACAGTTCAGCTCAGTTCAGACCAGTCCAGCCCAGTTTAGCACAGTTCAGCTCAGTTCAGACCAGTCCAGCCCAGCTCAGACCTGCCCAGTCCAGTCTAGCACAGTTCAGCCTAATTCAGCCCAGTCCAGGCTGCTGGAGAGCATTCACCCTCAGCATCATTTCTCTCCCCAGCTCCCAGCTGATCCCCTCTTCAATCCACAGCGCACAGATCCCAAGGATTCCCGGGTTAGGAGTATAAACCACAAGGAAGCTCATTTTAAAGCACATCATGCTCGATGACCAAGCCCCTGTTGCAACTGCACTCAGGTTCTAACTCCTGTTACAACCTGCTCCCAGGCACATCTGCTTTGTGACAGCAACCCACAAAGCATCACCCAGGGTTGCAGTCGATAACTGTGCTCAGAAAGACAAACTCCCTCCTATTGCATTCATTGCAACCCTTATCTCCTCCCTGATAGAGGCAGATCCGGGCCCTGAGAGTGCTCTTTCTCAGAGCCTTTCCTCCCTGCATTTCCCCTCTGCAGGTCGGGAAAGCCAACCAGTGGCAAACAGAAAGCCTTTGTCGGAGTTCCGCTCGCCAGCAATCAGTTGGTGCAACTGGAAAGCCCTTCATCACCTGGGTAGAGAGCACCAGGGAAGCAGTGTTGTTATGCCAATCTGGCAGCATGCATGTAGGACAGAGGACACTGTATTCCCTTCAAAATAACTTTACTGTGATACAGCAGAGTGCCTATAAACACGGTGTATACCATGCTGTGGCGCAATGCATCTAAATGATAACAGCCATTTCAATCTATCACGCCTTTATTTCTCCAAACATTGCGATTTTACCCCAAAAAAACAAACCCAGCTTCACAAAGGTGCTCAAGTTAAGGGCTCAAGGCCAGGTTGGACACAGGGGCTTGGAGCAAGCTGCTCTAGTGGAAGGTGTCCCTGCCCATGGCAAGGGGTTGGAGCTGGATGAGCTTTAAGGTCCCTTCCTACCCAAACCACCCCTATGATTCATCCTTGATGAGCTGAGCCCAGGGAACCGCTGGAGAGGAGAAAGAGAGGGGAACATCAAGGAATATGTATGTCTCTGCCTGCCTGATCCCTGCCCTGCCTATTCCCTCTTCCTGGCTGGTCCCAGCCTGGTCCTGCCCACCCCTGCCCATTCCCTGCCCGGCCGGAGCGGAGCTGTCCCTTCAGCACCACGTTCGGGGCGCCGGGGCACGGCTCGGCTCGGCACGGCTCGGCTCCGCACGGGGTTGAACAGAGGAACCGGGGCACCGAGGGCTCCGGGGCAGCCCAGCAGCGGGAGGAGAGGAGTCGCGGCGGACCGGGGCTTCTGCGCCGGGATGCAGCGGGAACCGTGTTCCCCTTCCCATCCCTCCCGCCGGCGGCACTCGTGTTCCCCGCAGCTGCTCAGCATCACGGGCTCCAATGCAAGAGGAGCCCATGCCCTGGCTGCGGCGTACCTGCACCCAGCAGAGCCGGGCGCTCCTCGTAGCAAGTCCCAGACCCATGGCAGCAGCGTTCCGGGGAGAGGATTCGGTATTTATCGGAACTCAGGCTCTGGATGATGGGGAGCTCCTTTAATCCTGGAATTGCTGAACGAGGGAATTCTGTCCCGGCAAATCCGAGCTTCAAAGAACATTCTCCTGCCTTCCGGGCAGCCTTCTCCTTACAGCAGCCCGCTTCTCACCCCCCAGCCAAGACACAGCCGTTCAGCCCAGCACCATTCCCACCTTTGGGATGAATGCTCAGAAACAGCCGGGTTTAACAGCCATCTGCCGGGAAAGCAACAAAACCCAAAACCCAGTCTGGCCCAGCCAAGCCCGGCACCGTTTAGCCCAGCCCAGCCCAGTTTAGCCCAGTCCAACCCAGTTTAGCCCAGCCCAACCCAGTTTAGCCCAGCCCAGCCTAGTTTAACCCAGTTCAGCCTAGTTTAGCCCAGTTAAGTCTGGTTTAGCACAGTTCAGCCCAGTTTTCTCAGTCCAGCCCAGTTAAGTCCAGTTCAGCCTGGCTTAGCCCAGTCCAGCCCAGTTTAGCCCAGTTCAGCCCGGCTTAGCCCAGTTCAGCCCAGTTTTCTCAGTCCAGCCCAGTTTAGTCCAGTTCAGCCTGGCTTAGCCCATTTAAGTCTGGTTTAGCACAGTCCAGCCCAGTTTAGTCCAGTTCAGCCTGGCTTAGCCCATTTAAGTCTGGTTTAGCACAGTTCAGACCAGTTTAGCCCAGTTCGGACCAGTATAGTCCAGTTCAGCCCAGCTTAGCTCAGTTAAATCCGGTTTAGCACAGTTCAGACCAGTTTAGACCAGCTTAGCCCAGCCCAGTCCAGCCCAGCCCAGTTTAGCCCAGTTCAGACCGGTCCAACTCAGCTTAGCCCAGTTCAGCCTGGCTTAGCCCAGTTCAGCCCAGTTAAGTCTGTCTTAGCCCAGTTCAGCCCAGTTTAGCCCAGTTAAGTCCGGTTTAGCCCAGTTCAGACCAATGTAGCCCAGCTCAGCACAGTTCAGACCAGTTTAGCCTGGTTTTGACCAGTCCAGCCCGGTTTTGACCAGTCCAGCCCAGTTTAGCCCAGACAAGCTCAGCCCAGCCCAGTTTAGACCAGTTCAGCCCTGTTTAGCCCAGTTCAGACCATTCCAGCCCAGTTTAGCCCATTTTACCCCTGCCCAGCCCAGTTTAGCCTGGTTCAGCCTAGTTTAACCCAATCCAGCCCAGTTTAGCCCTGGTCAGCCCACTTCAGCCCATTTCAGACCAGTCCAGCCCAGTTTAGCCCAGTTCAGCCTGGTTTAGCCCACTTCAGCCCAGTTAAGTCCGGTTTAGCCCTGCTCAGACCAATGTAGCCCAGCCCAGCATAGTTTGGACCAGTTTAGCTCAGCCAAGACCAGTCCAGCCCTGTTTAGACCAGTTCAGCCCAGTTTAGCTCAGTCCAGCCCAGTTCAGCCCGGCTTAGCCCACATCAGCCCAGTTAAGTCCGGTTTAGCCCTGCTCAGACCAATGTAGCCCAGCCCAGCATAGTTTGGACCAGTTTAGCTCAGCCAAGACCAGTCCAGCCCTGTTTAGACCAGTTCAGCCCAGTTTAGACCTGTCCAGACCAGTTTAGCCTATTTCAGACCAGTCCAGCCCAATTTAGTCCAGTTCAGACCAGTTTAACCCAGTTCAGACCAGTTTAGCTCATTTTAGCCCAGCCCATCATAGCCCAGCCAAGCTTAGCCCAATTCAGCCCAATTTAGTCCAGTTCAGCCTGGTTTAGCCCACTCCATCTTAGCCCAGCCAAGCTTAGCCCAATTCAGCCCAGTTTAGCCCAGTTCAGCCCAGTCCAGCCCACCCCATCCCATCCTGCTGCCTCCCACCCTCAGCCTCAGCATCGCTGCTGAAATCCCTGCCCCAGCTCCAGCTTTCCCCATCCCCATCCCCTCTCCCTGCGCAGCCGCAGCCTTTGGTCTCTGCTGCCTCCATCCAACCTCCTCACACCAATGAGAACATCCCATGGCCATAAATCAACCCCTTTAGATGGGTTTCCATGGAGAACCCATCCTAACGCCGTGACACAAGTGGCTCCATCACCCAGCCCGTCACCAGAGCCTGCCACTGACCGGAGCCGCCATCCATGAACCCACCCAACCACCTGCGTTACACTTTTAGCTTCGTTTTTGGTTGTCACTATCCCCAATTACCCAGCCCATAATATGCCTTGTGACTGCCATCACCTTCCTGGTCCATCATTCGCAGGGTCAGCCCTTTAAGCCCTTTCATCCAGGGTTTATAGCATTAAGGATCAACAGCTCACCTCCTCAGCAGCCTCCGAGCCCCCTCCTGGAGGGTCTTGCCGGAAACACCCTTGTCCTGAGTGAATCCAGGGATGCTGGAGCTGGGAATGGGGCCTTGGTCCCATTCAGGTTACCTGATGAGCTTCTCTGGCCAAAGGTTCTTTGATTCATCTCCCTGATCCCTGAGGCTGAAGTTGCCTTTTCCTGCTTCTCTGCTCTGCATCGATAGGGTTTTATCCTTGCTTCCATGCCAATCCTCAGCCAAGCCAGGTCTATTCCCATTCCAGGTCCTTGATCTCCAGCTGGGTACCAGGTTTGGGGAGCTGGCTCTGAACACAGCCTGGTTTATGGTAACGCTTCCCTCTTCACATATGTGCTGGGATTTGGCAAACGGCTCCTGCCTAAAGATGCTCATGGACACCTCTGGAGCCTGGATCACCCCATGGCTCCCCTGTACCCCTCCGACACAGCCACTGTGAGAGGACAGATCCCATGGTACAGGAGCTGCTGCATCACCTGGCGCCTCGTGGGTGCTGAGCATCCTTGGGATGATGCCTCACTGCAGCCCCGTGGGGTGGTGGCAGGATGAGGCCGTGGTGCAAAAGGGAGGAATGGAGCAATGTGGGATGGATGGGGGCATCCGAACCCCGCTTTGCACCAGCGGCTGGGGCAAACGGAGGCGCTGGGGTCTGGCTGGGGTGGCCAGCACCCACCTTGGCATAAAGGAGGCAGGGCCGGAGGGCCCGGTTGGAAGAGGTCCGGATGCAGCCAGAGCACCAGCACCCAGCGGGAGCCGGGCTGGGCTAGCCAAGGGTGCCATCTCCTGGGGAGAGACCCACACAACCAGAGAGCACCCGGCACCCAAGCGCAGGATGGGACCCCAGGGCAGTGGGGAGCTGGAGCTGCACCCCGAGGCTCTCCAACCACCCCAAATCACACCGTTACTGCCCTTAGGTCATGGATGGGCTGCGGGCAGCCAGGGATGCTTGAGACGCGGCCACAAGCACGCTGCGGGTCATCAGGAACGGGACGGCCACGGCTCTGCAGCCACGTACGGGCTCAGGTCCTGCGCAGACACCCCGTGTGCCGCCATGCACTAAAACCAGGCAGCACCAGTGGGTGCCGTGCATCAGCAACCCCGAGGCTTTGGCCATGCAGCAGCTCTGAGCTCTGCCGTGATGAACTGGTGATGGCAGCAGGGCACGGAGGGCACCAAGCAGTGCACAGGGATGGGCACATCCTGACCCCAGCACCTCCGAGAGCACCCGTCCGCAGGGAATAGGGTGAAAGAAACGAGTCCTCAGCAGCTGCTCCGGAGCCATCTGCGCTCGGTTGCTGGTTTCGACCCAAAATGACTCCTCTTCCTCTTCCCCTCTCCTTGGCCCCTTCTTTCAGGTCCTGAAGGGAGCACGTGTGCCTTGGCCAAAGCCCAACCGTGTCTGAGCACAGGGACTGCAAAAGGAGAGGTTGGGAAGAAAATATCCCAGCAAAGCTGCTCCAGGGCAAAGCAAAGCATCCCAAAAAGGCTGCTTGAAGGCAAACGTCATCCATCCTGTCTGCGTGTTACCTGCAGCTCTCCTTGCAGCGATGCTACTGGGGAAAAGAGCCCAGGAAAGGAAAAGATCCTATTGTCAGGACAAAACTGGTCTCCATCACCCCAAATAGACCATGGCAGATGGGAGCTGAAGGATGCAAAACCATACTGGGGATGCAGTGGGAAATGAGAGGGGATGCAAAGTCACGCAGAGGGATGCACCGCGCTGGGAAGCCACATGGGGAAACGCTGATGGATGCTGTCCCACCACTGGCACACAGCTAAGGAAGGGTTTAACTTGGATGGCACTGCCCAATCCCTGCCTGTGTCCCAGAGCACAGGGATGAGCCCAGGCAGGGCAGCATGGCAGCTACCACCGTGTCTTGGGTGCTTAAGAACCACACACCCCCTTTGGAGGCTGGAAGAGGGGGTGATGCCTTTGAGGGCACCGAGGGTGAGGCCGCTGGGGTACCCGGCACAGCCCAAGCATTACAAAGGTGCAGTCACCCTTCATGATGTGCTCAGCGAGGGGGGACAAACCACCCCCAAGTGCTTCTCACTTCCCCCTCGCTGCACACCGGGGTGGAAACTGCAAGCGGCCCCGGGCTATTTACAGAGGCAGGTTTCCCCTGCAAAACCCCGAGAGCTGGAGCCCGGGGCTCTCACTCTGGGGCCACGCTCCAGCAGCACAGGCAATGCCAACGGCATGGTCCCCTTTGCTGCAGGCTCTGCTGCCTGCCCATGGCACGACAAGAGTGGGATGAAGGCGTCCATGGACTCACTATGGGTGGTCAAAGGTGTCCTTTCCTCCCCAGACTCCGCTCCCAGCCATGCATCTGCCTTCCTGCTCCCTCCTCACACCCTCCACAGGTTTTCCTAGTGGGAGATTCAAGCCCTGATGATCCCATCCTTCGCATCAGATGCATGTGCAGAGTCCCAGCACCCGGCGCAGCATCACCGCCGCAGTGTCCTTGTGGCCATGCTGTGCCTCCTCTCTCAACCCACATCCATCAGATGATGCCAGCGCTGGTTCCCTCCTTCCTGCAGGAGCTGGGACATGATGGGCCACATCCAGTGACCGTGGAGCTGAGCAGCTATGAAGTGCTGGGTTTCTCCACTTGGAGCTTTGCTCCCTGGGAGCAGGTTCAGGCTCCGATACCCCTGCCATGGACACGTTGCATCCTCTTGGTCTCTCAGCTGCAGATCCCCACGATGGGTGCAAAGGAGTTTTTGAACTGAATGGACAAACCTTGATGCTGCCCCACTGATGTTGATAGAAAGTCACAGGTATTTGCTCCTTTCCTTCCTCCTTTGGCTGCTTCTGAGCTGTCACTGCCCGGCCCTGCTCCCAGCACCAATCACTCCTTCCCAATGCCACAGCACAGTAGGAAAGGGGAAAACCTCCAGAAATGAAAGTGCCCGGCTGCTCCTTTGCTAATTGCACCCATTCCTCCTGCAGGGTGAGGTGGGATCTATAAATACACTGTGAAAACCAAGCTGTGCAGTCAGTGCTTCGTGCACCTCCCCTGCCCGCAGCGAGGATGGAGCAGCACTCCTGCAACCCTCCTGCCCCTGAGACATGGATGCAGTAGAGAAAAGCAGCGTTTAAAGTGTCTTATTGAGGCCCATGAGATGCTTCACATGCCATGAGACAGGCCAAGTGGCATGGGCTGACCATCCGCTGTGGACAAGGAAAGGATGGGTGCACAAGGTGATGCTTGATCCCAACCGGAGGCAGGGTGAGCTGTAAGTAGGAGAGGATGACCAGCACCAAGCCGTCAGCGGGGTGCTACTCATGGGGCAATGTGCCATGACAGAGCACAGAAATCCCTATGGCGGCATGTCATAGAATCACAGAATGGTTTGGGTTGGAAAGGACCTTAAGATCATCCAGTTCCAACCCCCTGCCATGGGCAGGG
>WYDI02024556.1:0-21073 GCA_009867235.2 Psittacus erithacus | reverse complement strand
TTTCCTCTTGTCCTGTCCCTTGTTCCTTGGGAGCAGAGACCGACCCCACCTCACTACAACCTCCTGTCAGGCAGCTGCTGAGAACAATGGTCTTCTGATTTCCAGCAATCATATTTGCAGCTGGATTAGATTCTGTAGTAATTGCCATGGATAACTCCTTCAGTACTTCTTTTGGATTCCTGATGGCAGTGGCTTTCTCTTGGTCCATGCTCTATCAGCTGTGTGGTTTGCAGACTGCAGAAGCATCACTAGAGCCCATCTTGACATGCAGTGGCTAAACAGCCCTGCTGCTCAAACCCTCTCCCCTTCCCTGCCGCCTTGCCTCATGCCCTCAGCTACACAGGTACAGCTTTATGCAGGTGCTCTGGATAAAGGGTTAAAGATTTGGGTTAAGGCTGGGCTAAAAATGTCTTTGACATCTTAATGAAAAAGGGCATTTATACCAGAGACATTTTAAAATAGCATCATGTGTCCCAGCTTTTTGACATGGGCTGTTTTATGGCTTCAGGGACGTCTGTTTGTATAACTGAGAGGATCATGTGGAAGCAGTATCTGCTGCAGATAGAAATGCATGTAAAATGACAAACTTAGTGTCTTTGCTGAGAGAGATGTGTTGACTTCTCTGGAGAGATTATGCCCTTGTTGTCAGCCTGCTTGCCAACTGGCTGTTCCCTTTGTCTGGGCTTCTGCTATTCATATAAAGGGTAGTGCAAAACCCTGACTTGTTCTGTACAGCACATGATCTCTGTTCTCAGTGGATAAATCTTCCTGACATGATGTAGCAGTAGCAAGCCACTTAGTCCAACCAGCTTCTATTATTCATTTCAGATGCATCAGTACTCGTTAAGTGTTTCATCTCAAATAATTTCTGCCAAATACACAAGAATATCAAAAGGGACCTGTAAGAAAGATGGGGAGAGACTTTTTAGTGATAGAAGGAGAGGTGATGGTTTTAAACTAAAAGGGGAGATTCAGGCTGGATGTGGGGAAGAAATTCTGTACAATGAGGGTGGGAAAACACTGGCACAGGTTGCCCAGAGAGGCGGTGGATGAACCATCCCTGGAGACATTCAGAGCCAGGCTGGATGTGGCTCTGGGCAACCTGACCTGGTTGAAGATGTCCCTGCTCATTGCAGGGGGTTGGACTGGATGAGCTTTGAAGGTCCCTTCCAGCCCAAACCATTCTATGAGTCTGTGATTAAAAGGAGGAGAGTGAAGGTTCTGATCTTTGTGTTCACAATCAAAGCAACATGTCGGTGGGCGGTATGAAACATCCCATAGCTCCTTCCTCAACGAGCAACCCAGTGATTGTTAATGACCCTTCAAAGAGCATATTCTACAGCCATCATACGATCAGCTTACTCCCTTACTTTACTCTGAGCTTCTCCCCACACATCAGCTGTGAAACCATTACCCAAACTAGCCTTCTAAATCATATGACAGAAACATTTTTCCTTGGCTGGGAATAAACCTCTCTCTTAGAACAATCCTCAGCATGACTGGATCCTACTTCTTTCACAGAACTGAAACCGCTCTTTTCTGAGAGGACTCAAGTACCAACTTCTTTCTCCTGACCCTGCCTCCCTTTTCAGCTGTTGACTCAAATCCTCCTTATTTACCTGGCACTTCCACAGAGATCAGCAATGCATCACTCTACCTATTTGCTGCTAACACCTTTTTCCCTGTAATTGTCAGCAGGTGTCTTTCCACAGAAAAATATCCCTGTGATGTTAGAGCTGGGTATCCAATTCTTTACTGCTTTCCCATCTTCCCTCCCACATGCAGCTCCCTTCAGAAATGGCAGTCTCAGAAGCACATCCTCTGGCAAGAAAAGTTCCAGTTATTCCCTTTCCTCAGTGCAGATTGACTTAAGTTTGCTGAATTGAGAAACACTGCTTGAGGATCACAAGCCTTTGTCTTAAATGCAGTTATGGGTTTCCTTCTGGAATCTATACCTGCTTAGGGTCAGTTTCTATAAGCTGCAGTGAGACTTCAGGATCTAAACCAGCACCCTCATGAGAAGCAATTTTAATGGCACTCGAGTAGAAATACTTATTCTTGATTTCATCTGTCTTGAAGTAGTTCACAAGCTATACTTTAATAGAGAGGTTTAGTTCAAATGACATTAAAACAACTCTCACAGATTCTGATTGCCCTTTGTCATTAATCTTCATCCTCCCCAAAGCTCTGCAGTCTGTCTCATGAAACTCCTACTGCCTTGATACCTTATTATTCCCTTCTAAAATGTTATCATCGTAGCTCACTTCACATCTCCTCTACCACACAGAAAAATGCTATGACCTACGGTGCATATTAAAGTTCCAGTTACAGCTGTCGAATCAAACCTACAAAATCTATGCCCTGATCTGCCTGTGACTTGTAGGTCGCCTTTGGCTGGCCCCTGCTTTCTTTATACTCCAGCTTCCCCAGCCATGAAACTACTTTGTTCTTTGAGATTTATGGCTGAAAGCCACAGAGCAGAGCTATCTATTAATGCTGCTTCTGAGGAGTTTTCAAGTGTGCTGCAACCTCTTTGAATGACTGAATCCATGCAGAGATTAATTATATCTGATAGACCTATAAATGAAATCTCTCCGAAGGGCCCTGCTGGACAGTGGCTATCAACCAATAATCCAACATACTTTCCGCTTCTTCTACCCACTTGCTCAATTATTCCTTGATGAAGAGGAACAGATATGAGGCACCTATGCATCTCCAACCTGAAATAAGTTGACCTTTTTTAGTTCTTTGCTAGGGTAGTCTAAACAATGCTAAATGCATTGAACCTTCCTGTGTTCAGTTACTTTTCCTAGCTCTGCTCTCCCTCCCCAGACATCTTCACAAATCCCCCTGATTGCATTCAACTGGGTGCTGCGAGTTGAGACCAGAAGAACTGAAGCTCTGCCTGAGAACATTTGCCACCCACATACTGCAACAGTGCTCAGGAGCTAAATCTTATTTATGAGGCTGAGTTTCGTTTCCAGGTTCTTTGTGCCAAAAGCCCAATGCAATGTTATTTGTGCCCATGAGTGCTTGCACAGTTTTGGCTTGATTTGCTACACACTAGCCCTCTCTTAATCTGGTTTGGGGTCTGTAGACACAATACAACAGAAAAACTTACAGCTTCACTAGTGCATGAGTCTGTGGATATGACATAGGACATTAGGAGATGCATGCAGAGGCACATTCAAAGGACAGTAAAAAGTATTAGGGAACACTTAAATAAGAGACATTGAAACAGCACTGAAAGATGCAAAAACTGTATTGTAACATCTAAGCAAAAACCCAGAATGGGAACTGGGCGACTTCCTTTGAACACTTCATTAGGCATGTTTCTCTGTGCCCAACTAAAGTGCTAGCCAAACTATAGGCGTCTGGTCGACAATACCCTTTGGGTCAACTTGGGACCAAACAGAAGTCCATTTTGGTGCTCAGATCTCTCAAATAGAAGGCGAACAACTCTGACTTTTGTTGTGGCATGGGTTTTGGAAGAAAACTGACTCTCTAGCTTCATTTTTGTTGAATTATAGCAAGTCTGAAACTTACTCTCTACCCTCGTTTACCTGAAAGACTTGAGAGTGATACTATAGAAATTCATTCTCCAAGTGAGAACTTGTCCATGTGTTGCTTGATGTGGGACCATGTATGATGCATGACCAATGCCAACCTCAGAGGAGCACAGTACGGAGCATTTTGCATCAATTGTCCCGCATGTACTGGGGAAAGCTTAGGTTTTGCATTCACATCTCCCTTTTGCATCTGCATTTGTCAAAAAAGAGCTGCAAAGGCAAAGAACAGAGTCTCAGTTGTGGATGCTTGTCAGGAGAATGTAACTCTACTCCACCTTCTGCCCAAGGTAAAGGCTAAGGAACGTTTACCATTTGTCTCATGCACTTCTGTCCCTGCCCGAGGCTCCACGTTACACACCTGTGTCTATAGCACAAGGTCATGAATCAAGCTGGAGTACCTAGCTTGATTATAAACTGCCATGCTTATACAGCAGCCTTAAGGAAAAAGCAGCCAAATCTCACAGTGGTCCTTGTAATAAGCTTCTACGTTTACATCTTTGCTAAGGGAACCGATGGCTGGATGCCTGTGCTTCAGCCCAGGGGCAGATCCCGGGGCTGAGTGGAACTCGCAGAGCCCCGCTGGAAGGGCCCCTCCACTGCACCCTCTCTGACAGCTTAAACTCCTTCCTCCGCATCTCCCCCGTCATTTTCCCTTCCTATAAAGTCAAGTGCATGCGGTCGGTTCCTGGATGCTCTCCCCGAGCCGGCCCGGCCCCTCCGGGCGGTGCACCCGGGCCGGGTCGGGGGAGGCGGAGAAGGGGGAGCCGCTGCCGTCACCGAGGCTCCTGGCTCTCCGCCGCGGCAGCCCCAGCCCCGCTCCCACCCCTTCGCCTGCCCCCACCCTCCTTCCCTTTCTCTCGCTCTCTCGACGAGAGCACTGGTGCCTCCCTTCCCAGATGGCAGCCGGCAGCGCGATGCAGCCTCCCGCTCCTCCTTCCTCCTCTCCCTCCTCTCCGGCTCTAAGTTAATGCCATGCTGCCGCTGCTCCTCCCGGCGCTGCTGGCCGCCTGCCTGCCGCCCTGCCAGGGCTGGAGCCCCTCTCCGACTGCCAGCGGGCAGGAGGAGCAGGAGCAAGAGCTCCTCTTGCCCGCTGTCAACTCCTCCTCCAGCTCTTTGACCAGCCTCGAGATGGACCTCGACGGGGCAACAAGCAAGGAGGAAGGCATCACCTCCAACCCGGGCACAGCGGCTACCCCTAGCCAAGAGCCTTTCCCTTCCTCTCCCACCTCCTCTGGGCAGCAACAGCAACACCAGCAGCAGCGTCCCCATCCGCAGCCCTCCGAGGACCCGCACTGCAATATCAGCGTGCAGCGGCAGATGCTGAGCTCGCTGCTGGTGCGCTGGAGCCGCCCGCTGGGCATCCAGTGCGACCTCCTGCTCTTCTCCACCAACAGCCACGGGAGAGCCTTCTTCTCCGCCGCTTTCCACCGCGTTGGGCCGCCGCTGCTCATCGAGCATCTCGGGCTGGCGGCCGGCGGAGCCCCCCAGGACTTGCGCCTCTGCGTCGGTTGCAGCTGGGTGCGGGGACGGCGAGGAGGGCGCTTGCGGGGCTCCGCGCCCCAAGCCCCTGCAGCGTCCTCTTCCTCCTCCTCTTCCTCCTCCTCCTCCTCGCTGACCTACCCGCCGGCGGCAGAACCCGGCCAGTACTGGCTGCAAGGGGAGCCGCTGAATTTCTGCTGCCTGGATTTCAGCCTGGAGGAGCTAAAGGGGGAGCCGGGTTGGCGGATGAACCGCAAGCCCATCGAGTCTACCTTGGTGGCTTGTTTCATGACTCTGGTCATCATCGTGTGGAGCGTGGCAGCCCTCATCTGGCCCGTGCCTATCATCGCCGGCTTCTTGCCGAACGGCATGGAGCAGCGCCGCAGCACCTCCGCCGGTACCACCACCGCCACCTCCAAGTAACCTCTCCTGGTGACTCCCCTTCTCTTCGTCGTGTCCCGACGGGCCGGACTCTGTCGTGTTTTTCTTGTTTCCCTGAGGGGAGCAGGAGCTGCTCCTGTGTGTTCGTTTTGTATCTTTAATACTCGTTTTAAACGAACCTTTTGGTAAAAAAAAAACAACACAAAACAGAAGAAAAAAGAGATAAAAAGCTGCCAAAAAAAATCAACGCAGGAAATAAAAGACCTTTGCACCCAACCGCCTCTGTTGTAGTCGGGGTAGCTTTTTGTATATGAATACAGTTTGAGGAGGGCTTTTTCTTAATTTACAGAAAGGGAAGTCTCTTTAGGGCAGGATGGAGAACTGGAGCAGTATATATATTGTTATTGCTGAAGCTGAACTTTAATGAACCTTCTACACTGTATTTCCCAGTTGAGATAGTGTGTATTATTGTAGCTCTGCATTATTTGGCTTTTAATACAGAGGCTTTCTTTCTGGAGTCACCGTGGCCTTTTGTTGGTTTGTTTCTGCCGGGGTGGGATGGAGGGTTTGGCTAAAAATGGGCTACAAAACTCCTATGAGGTGATGTTACCAGGGTTGATGGTGGAAAAAGGGAATCCCAGCCACTGTCTGAATGGTGTTTACGTTGATCGTACAGTAGATTTAGGTCTATATGCCTGTATGCAGGTTGTGTGGGGTGGAATGGGGAGCACGTCTGTGCAGACACCTTCCAAGCTGATTTACATCACAAAGCTCCATAAACCGTGGCTTTCTCCTTGGTGGGGTGGTTTCAGTGTGTGGGCGCAAGTCAACGACTTCCACAGAGTGTGTCCCTCAAAAATACATGGGAGAACATTGGGAGTATTCAGCCTGAAGAAGAGAAGCTGAGTGGAGACCTCAGAGCAGGTTCCAGTGTCTGAAGGGGCTACAAGGATGCTGGGGAGGGGCTTTTCATCAGGGACTGTAGCAATAGGACAAGGGCTGATGGGTTCAAACTGAAACAGGGGAAGTTCAGGTTGGATCTAAGGCAGAAGCTCTTCCCTGTGAGGGTGCTGAGGCACTGGCACAGGGTGCCCAGAGAAGCGGTGAATGATTCATCCCTGGCAGTGTTCAAGGCCGAGTTGGATGGGGCTTGGAGCCCTGGGTCTAGTGTGAGGTGTCCCTGCCTGTGGAAGGGGGTTGGAACTGGATGATCTTAAGGTCCTTTCCAACTCAAACCAGTCTGGGATTCTACAAAAACCAACTCAAATGCAGTGTATGTGTTGGAGGCATGGTAATATCATACCTCTCTTCCATCTACCAGCCCATGGGGTTGCTCACAGAAAGCCTGTAGGGTAGAGAGCAGGCAGGAGGTGTTGATCAAGAACTGTGCAAGTGTGCATAGAAGAAAGATGCGCCAGCTTTCTTCTCTCTTGTTCAAGCAGACAGCTGCACAGCCTGAAATATCATTTGTTGCATATTTCCAACTGTTTAGCCTATAAGAATTTGCTTTATTTGCCTTAGATGTCTTTAGTCCAGCTGAAGTTTCAAACCAAAACGTGAGCTAAGTGAGAAAGATTTACAATAGGGATGCTCATTCCTTTGTCCACATCAATGTAAGAATTTGTTAGGAATACACAAACTCACATGAGGCTAATTTGATATATTTGTAATGTTTTCTTCCCTATGGACTGGTGGAAATGACTGGATGAAGTGTCTGCCAGGATTAAATTCTTAGGATTCCTATTTTTTTTAATTGAGAGCAAAATGAAACAAATGCATGCTTTATGTGTATGCTATCTGGAAAAAAAAGAACGCAGAGAGAAAAAGATGGACAAACAGCAGAAATAAATCAAGATGTTAAAATGATCTATGCTACTGGGCTACTTACCTCTGCACCCGCTGTTTTTCCTATTCATCTTAATGGGCACACCACTTGAGTGAGCACTGCAGTAGTGCTGCTATCAGAAAGTAGAGGATCCAGTCGCCATGAGAAGTGTCCATATGATGACCTGTTGATCCAAAGGGTGCTTTCCCTTGTACACTTAGTTTACAGAGCCCTGCTTTTCTTTCCTTGATGTGAAAAACAGCGTCATCTCCATCTTGCTCAAGTCCTACTATGCACAGACATGCTAAGAGAATTGCTCTACGTGTGGAATAAACCTCAGAGGAGCTGCCATAATAGGGAATAGTTTAATCTCTTAATTGAAGATGTATTTAGGGACAGAGTTTCTTTTTTTGCATGAGATACATTTAGGCAGAGAGTTAACAATTGTTGCTGGAGGTTTTGCTGCTGTTTCAGTGCATTGTAGCAAACCCTGTGAGCAGGGAGCCTGTGCTTAAACTCAAGGTTGGAATCTCTGTTTTGCTTCTCATAGTTTCACTAGAGATGTGCTGTTGATATTCTGAATTGCATCAACATAAGCAAGAATCATAGAATAGTTTGGATTGGAAGGAGCCTCTGCAGGTCATCTAGTCAAGAGGGTGGTGTTGCTGTCTGAAACAGGCAGCTTCAGTTGTTAAAGGGTTATTATTTGCAGTTCTTGCAGACACCTCCCAGCTGATACACCAAAACTGGTACAACATGGTTTGTGTCTTCTAACTGCTAGCGATATCAGCTCGAATACAAACCTTGTGAACAGGCAGTGCCACGCTCAGAATAGTTTGCTACTTCACTTAACCAGCATGATAGAAGGGACAGATAAGAGAGATTTACTCATAGGTCTCCTATATATATACCATTGTAAGTGAAGCTACTGTCAAAAATCAGCTAAAATGTGAAACGTTTAAAACACAGGGATGGCATTGAATAAAGGAGCAACAAACCCAAAAGGCAAATCTCATCCAGAATACAACACACTGCAACATTTTCAGGGTGTGCTGATCTCAGGCACAATGTGCAAAGAGCACTTCTAAGCTAGGGAAGGTGCTTCCTTAGATCACAGTAACCATTGGCCTGGGATGTTCCCTTTGCAAGGAAAGGATGGTCCATGTTTTTGTGCTTTAAAGAGGAATTTAAGGTTCAGTGAAGGGCACAGATATTGCCTGATGTACAGGGTTGAGCTTGGACCCAACTCCCTGAACCCTCTGGTTTCAGTGAGGAGGCAGCAGGGTCTCTGCTGTAAAGAACAGAGAGTGGAAACGCATTACGCAGACTATGAGTTGCTAGAACATCAATAACCCTGCTCCCAAAGCTATGGCTGCTACTATGACTTTAAGTAACTGATAATTTGAGTAACAAAAGGTGCAAGCAGCTTTCGCCCACATCCATGGGAATTGCATTTGAATCAAACCCAGGAGAGTCAAGCCCAGAGCGATGTGAAGCGATGTATCTGTACACCAGCTGGTTTCAGATGCCAGCTTCAGACACTGAAGTGTCTTCTTTCTTTGCTTTTTGACTGGCAGTGGAGCTTGCTTTGCTGGGGATGATTCTAAGCCTTCTTTATTCATTTGGATTTATTCCTAAGACCAGTTGGTAGCAGAGTCAGCGCAAGAGCAGGTTAGTCATCACATATAACCCTTCATATTATTAGGGAGGGCATATTTATGCTTATACATACGTACCTTTATGCTTATATATACGTGCATCTGTACATGAGGACTTATTGTGTAGAACTATGCCAAAACAAAAGGGAGGAAAAGGATGCTGAGAAACAAGACATACTGAATAACACTGGTTTTCCTTCACTATTTGGTGGATCATGTTCCTGGTAAGTGAGCCTGACTTTATGTGCATTGCTGGAAAGCAAAGGGTACCTAGAAACAGGGGGAGTTGCTTGATTTCCTTTTTATGTAGTGCAACTATATTACAGATTTTTACTTCTTTTATTTCATTCCAGGAACCAGGAACTCTTTCCAGAGAGAGACTGAGTGTTATAAAGTGCTAGTGTTAGATTGGCACATATTCTTTCTGTATATTCAGACCTCAGAATTGAATCTCCTTCACATATTTTTCTTTATCATGATTTATAGATGTATTAGAAGCAAAAGTATACAGACAAATACGTAGTTTTAGCATGGAAACAGTGTTGTTGTTACCTGGTGCCACATTGATTCCCATAATAAATATACTAAAAAGTAGCACTAGATGATAATAATTGCATATTACATCAGCACACTGTTGTTCAATAAGCTATCAGTAATCAAGAGGAGTTTCATATGTCAGAAAGTACAAATATTTGGGGCAAAATTGCCATACTTGGATTAACGTGAGAGTTGTTACTTATTAAGGACTTAGTTCATTTATTGCTTTCGATGATTAATACGACTGCAACAGCAGCAATGTTTGTGCAGTGAGTAACACTCAATATGAGTAAGGGCTACTGAACCAGGCCCTAGAAAAACCTAATTAAAAGACTTAGCTGGCTGAGTAATTATTACTCATTGTGACTTTTGCTTGCTGAATAAAAGTATCCTGAGGGCTGACATTACATGATCCCAGGGGCTGAACAAAAGCCCAGTGAAATCAAATGGGTAATTGAAGTTTTGTATGACTGAAGATCAAAGAATCTCTATCTAGATAGAAGAGTAGGTATCACATTCTTGTTCCTCCCTGGTATCTATACATGCAGCTTATAAAGCCAAAGCCAGGATCTCTCACTCTAATGAAAGGCCTTGCTCGTTTGGGAATTAACTTTGTTCTGATGCTGCTGTGAAAGTCTCACTTATTTTTATTGGATTTTGTGATTTTTTAAAACATAGTTCAGAGAAAGGTCTTGATTTTTCAAAATACCTTTTTAGCAACTGTGTGAATATCAAATCTCAAACGTAGTCAGCCTTCAAAACATAAAAAATCTTTGTAGCCAGTAACTGATTTATAAACACACATTTTAAACCAAAACCATCACTTTCCGCTTTTGCCCTCAAAAGCAGAACATTTCAATCAAGATCAGAAGTGTGTTTGAGTGTTTCATCTTGCAAAAGTGATTTTGTGAGGAAAAAAAACTCTTCCATGATTTAGAATTGATAACAGCTTGTGACGGATGAGGTTCTATGTCTCTTGTCCCACCTTCACAGTGATTCTCATCCAACAAGTTGCCCCAAACAATTGTTATTTAAAAAAACCCCAAAACAGTTAAAAAAGCAGCTTAGCCCTTTTGGTTTTTTTTTGTTGTCCCTATTCTCTTTTGCCAAGGGAGAAAGTTGGTATATTAAAGATATTTATTGGATATATCAGGATGGTGTTTCATTAGATCTGTGGCCAGACTGCCACAATACAAATGTCTTCCAGGATTCGGATCCAAACTCGTATGAAGTTTGATCATTTATATGACAGAGTCTCTGGATCAGCATATTGGGAAAGCCAGGATCTAAAACCTTATCTCTTGTTTTAGCTTTCTTATTATCCCTACAAGTTAACAATGTCAAAGCAGAACTGGAAGATCCAAATAGCCTATGAACCAGTGTGTTGCTGTGTATTTGACTTGTTCTCAGCTGTCATAGGAAAACGTATGATTAATGAGACATGGATTTCAGAACGATGCCATTACGAGGAAGGGAATTCACTGGGAGTGTGAAGTTAAACTGTATTTTTGTCTCTTTCGTGGTGAGACTTGCTAGAAGCAGTGGGACCTTACCTTGTTGGTGTCATTCTGGGTGTTGCTAAGCAACATGAAGTGGTTAAAATGGAGCTACAGAAGAAGAGCATGGAGGAATAAAAGCAACAAAAGACATAGAAAAAGCATAAAAGAGATGAAATGTGCAGGCACATTCTGCGACGAAGTTGCTAAGTATCAACCGGGAAAAGGCAGTGATTAAGATTATAGAGAGAAAAGAAAGATGACACAAGATAAATTAGGGTCTTGATTCCATACTTCATATTCAATCATATTTTTTAGTGCTTTGCTTGAATAGTTGATTGCAGTTTTGGTCTCACATGGCAAAAGTAATGGCAAAAGAGAATGAGAGCCTGGGAAGACATGGGAGACTCGGGAAAAATTAAAGTGGAGCCTTTATACCATAAATAAAAAGAGAAAAGGAATCATTCTACATGTTGCTGGAAACCAAACAATGAAACGGCAAGGCACTCTCCTGCGTACACTGTGTACGCTAATTTTGCTTCAGATGTTCTCAAAGGTTGTAAGGAAAACATGCTAAAAGTTGTTTTCATGGAATGGATATGGTTCTTCCATCATATCTTTCTCTGATCTATGTCAAGTGCATGTTTCTCATTGTCCAGCACAGAAATGTTCGTCACAACTGTATTAAAGCTTTTCAGCTGAACTGAAGTAATGCTGGTATGACTGTATTTCCCAGGCTGGGCCACTGCTGTTAGCAAGACTACATGCTGGTATGCTGCTTATAGCATTCCTATCTGTCTTGCCAGTACTCTCTCACTCATGCATTTTAAAGACTACCTACATAATATTCCTTTTTTGTCCCTATCTTCATTGTCTCCGAAGCTTCGCGCCATTTGTCTTCTGTCACTGAAAATCAATCATTTTAAGCTTTTTTCTTTCTTATTATCTCCCTCTTCCTTTCTCTCTTTCCATAGCATGTTCTTATCTTGACATTTTCTGTCTGTAGATTTCTCACTTCTCTTGCCCACAAGCACATCTTTATTATCAACCTATAAAAAAGTACTCCGGGAAACTGCTATCTGTTTCTTCTGCTTTTCCACTCTGCTTTTCAACCATTCAGACTGTACCTCTCAAGCTTTTGGTCTGTGGCACCTATAAGACAAAGGAAACCTTGTGCTGACGGCAAAATCCAAGTGCAAAGTTGTCTCTGTTTCACCCTATAGGACACCTAACCTGTGTCCTGTGGTCAGGACTTCTTCCACTCCTGCCCCAGGCATAGAGCAGGGGCCCTAAGCTACTGTGTCTTCATCTGGCAATTGAGAAGCAGATGCATTTAAAGAGCTTCCTTCCTCCTTCATTCCTTAAAGTCCTGTCTCTGAATAACCCTCTACTCATCTGCCTGCCCAAAACCCTATCTCGTGGATCGTGGGAGCCCTCACATGCCACCTTTCCCAAGTATCCTTGATCAAAATGTTGGGATGCGTCTCACCCTGCCTTTGCTAACCAAAGGTAGATGTCTCACACCTTGGCAACCTCTGCACAGTCAGAGAAGCAATGATCTCATTTAGGAATCAGTGTTTAAAGTTACACTCAGATAAGGTATGCAACTACTGGGTTACATTACTTTTCAGTTAAGGTAATGCAGAAACGGAAGGCCCTGGATGATGGCACGTGGAAAGGCAGTGCAAGCAGATGACCTAGTAGATTTTTCAAGTGCTGGTCTAGTAGCAATCTGGCTTCAGTAGTAAATGGCTGAGTGGCCAGGCCAACTTACCACAGCCCTGCCTTTATAAGCTGATAAACGTGTACAGGTCACAGTTTGTGAGGCTCAACCCCCCTGGAAACCTGTCTGTGTCTGTGGAGGAAATAATATTGACTCTTCCCATACTGGTAGGGAAAGGATTAATGAGCTAAATCCCATGCAGCATTTTGAGCATATGAAACACAATAAAAATGCGGAACATGAACATTATTTTATTCATTATCCATTCTTTCTTGCACTTAAGGGTATGGTTTGAGCCTTGTGCTGTTAAATGAAGGTATTCCGCACAATTCTGTCCACAGTTTAGCCAGCCAATATCTGTAGTCTGGAACTGCTTTTCCCATTGAAAGGTGCTGCTGTGAGCTGGTGTATTAAAAACAAATCATTACTAAATGATGAATGTTCCCGGAAGAGATTCTCATTAATCCAAAAGAATTCCCCACAGTGTAAGAAATACTTTCTAGAAGGTGAATATATAAAGAAATTGGTGCGGAGGGAGCCGGTGGAGATTTAATCATAGGGCTACTTCATTTATTTTCTTCCACTGCGTGTTTTAGCACATTGTCTCCGGGGAATATGAGCTGTGCCTAATTACACCAGAAATGTAGTTGCTCCTAGACGAATACTGGAAACTGCTTGCTTCAGGCAGTACTTACTGTGAATTCCTGAGATCTTTTCGTTTCCTCCAGAGCAAGTAAAGCACTTAATGATTCGGGGTCACATCATTTTCTTAACCCACTTTGGGGCGTGATGTTTACATGCAACACCTCATCCCTTCCCTGAGATGGTGATTTCCCATGGTACCCCAATCCCCACTGTCTGTTTGTATGGGGGTAGGAGCACAAAAACAGATGTCTTATGCCTCTGTGCTCTACCCTGGCCACACATGACCTTTCCCGCTGTCCTGGAAGCACAATGATGGTGGATATTGCTGTGAACAAATTTGCATCAGGTTCACACAAGCAGCACACAAAAGCTGGACTGATAGGGCTGGTCTGATAGCAGCTTCTGGAGAGGAGCACCACCAGCAGACCTTGTGTTCCTCTTACCCTCAGCTGACTACACTCTATGCCCATGGAGTGTTCCACAGCTCCACAGCTCCAACTTCCTTGTAGGGCAGCTAAGGAAAACCACATTCACAATTTAGGAAACAAATGAGGCTTTAGCCTGGAGGTCTTTTTGAGCAGAAAAGAACTTTAACCAAGCTATTCAGCAATGTCTCTGTATAGGTTAGATGTAAGGAAGAAGTTCTTCCCTGTGAGGGTGCTGAGGCGCTGGCACAGGGTGCCCAGAGAAGCTGTGGCTGCCCCATCCCTGGCAGTATTCAAAGCCAGGTTGGACACAGGGGCTTGGAGCAGCCTGGTCTCGTGTGAGGTGTCTGTACCAAATGCAAGGGGCTGGATCTACATGAGCTTTAAGGTCCCTTCCTACCCAAACCATTCTGTGATTCTGTATGAGCCATGTAGTGATGTCTTTAATGCATATTCAGAGTTTTTCAGGCCTTTTTGGGTTGCTTTATTTTGGTTCTTTTTCAGAGTTTAACTAGGAATTGTTATAGATGTCCTGGGAATGCTCCTTTGCCCTGCG
Source organism: Psittacus erithacus (assembly GCA_009867235.2). NCBI lineage: Eukaryota > Metazoa > Chordata > Aves > Psittaciformes > Psittacidae > Psittacus > Psittacus erithacus. Next base: position 6,779 of record WYDI02024556.1, on the reverse strand, counting down.
TATAATGTGTAATTCCATAGAGTCTGCCTCAGCTACCCTGATGGGAAAGTGGATTGCCCATGACAAAATTCATCCTCCAAAATGCCACTTATCTCCAGTTCTGAAAGAGACTCGTATCCTCTCCCCATGACACTGCCATCATAGCACTTACAAGCACCAGCCCATGCTGGGTTAAGACAGAAGAAGACAGCTCTTATTTTCCTCCTACATGTGGAATGTTTCATGCCTGTGACAATTATGAGTTCCCTGAAATCAGCTGGTGAGATGGATAATGCTGCTGCCCAATGCTAACTGAAGTGTTGTGGGTGGAATGGGTCAGAGATTTACTCCCACATATAGTACAGAAGAAAACAGCATTTGCTAATCTGTTTTCTTACATGCGCAGAGCACAGGGAAGCAGAAACCAGTGGCTTTACCTGTGTAAGAAAATCAAACTCCCCGAAGCACAGATGCTGAGTGATCCAGTTCTTCAAAACCAAACCCAAGAACCATTATCTGTGCGTATAACTCCTGCTGATGGCTGTGAGGACAGCCCCAGTATAACTGCGTGACTGGAATAGGATCACTTTTAGAAAACGTCCCAATTAATTTCATCAAACTGTGTGTGATTCAGCTGATAATTAAAGTATTTTAATTAAATTAATTTAATTAAGTAATTTAATTAAAAAATATAAATTAAGATAATCTTTAGTATCCTCATGGCTATCAAGTTGTCTCTATCGATCTCTTTCTTCTGTTACATATAAAAAGATGAATAATATTGATGACATTTCTGACAAAAACCCCAGCTTAAAATCCCAGTTAAATCCTTCTAACAATGATGTTCAGAGCGCTCTTAAGCTGGAAAACATCAAAGAGTTAATACATTTCTTTAATATACTTAAAAAATCAGAAGCCTCAGTGCTGAGGACTACAGCAGCAGAAAGCATTCACAGCAAGTGCCCAAGCGCCTGTTGTCTGCTATTACTTGGCAAATAATTGTTATGCTTCACCTACTTCTTTTTATATTCCAATCCCACATTCATGGTGAAACCAATTTCTCATGACAATGCACATAAACCATTTTCAAACTCCCACTCTGACTCCTTCAATGACACAAGCATACTTCACCTCTCTATTACCCTGTCTTATATATTAGTGTTTAAAAGGTCCAAAATGTTCTTTCCCTTTGACCATCTTCATTTTCTTGCCTTTATTTCCTACAGCTGCTGCACTGTCTGGTTTTGCTGAGCATGTTTCTAGCTGTGGTTATTTAGCAAGCAATGGAATATGTGAGCAATTCAGCTAAAACTTGCTGCAGGCAATACTAATACTTCTAGGCTTGGACTTAGCACAGGAACAGAGAGTGCTGGAGGCTTCCTTACACCGCCTGCTGTAAAGCGTGGAGTGTGGCTTCAGAAAAGAATTAAATCAATGTTCACTGCAGTGATTTTAAGAAATTGATCTTTATTCACCAGTTCAAAGCACTGAGCAGTCAGTCTGGATGAAGAATAAGGAAAGGAGGATGTATCAGATCCTCTGTTTTTAATTTAAGCTTTGGTGGTTTTGATGAATTTAATAAGTAGGTGTGTTGAGGGGCGCGAGTTTATACATTGCTGTAGGATTTTGAGTTACTTCAGAGAACTGAAATGTAGAGGTTTGAGTTACTTCAGAAAAAATATAGAAAATAGACATATACTGAAGGAATAGATCACGAGGAGCATTACTGATGGAAAGTACTGCACAGCGGCACAGCTTCCCATAAGTACCAAGTACAGACGTGCCCCACAACATCCTTACATGCCACTTCACCACACTAAGCCGAAACAGCCAAACCTTCTCCTGGGTGGGCAGGAGAGTGAAATCCCTAAGAGAGGGCAAGGCAAGGGCTGAAGGCAGCAGTCACCATCACCACTGTCAGGTAAGCTCTTCAGAGGCAGAACCCGACAGCCATGGGCACAGGTCCATGAGCCATTAGCATGGAGCAAAATAGCTAGGACAAATCTGAGAATCTGCTTTCCTCTTGCGGCTGCTTGGTGAGAGTTACCACCTTGTGCTAGCATGGCTGCTGGTGTGAGAGCTGCTTCAGAAACAGTGGCAAAACCACCATGTGTTTAGGCTGGTGTGAAGAGGCACTTAGAGCTGCTCTAACTTCCATTTCCATGTGCTCAGCCATGCTTCCTTGGCTTTTGCTCTTCTCCACTCTTAAAGGTGGCTGCTCAGGGAATGCCTTGGGTGTTTAACACATATTAATCACTAAAACAAAGTGTTCAGGTTGGTACCCACTCGTAGCATCCAGCATTTTTACAATTTCAACTTGATTTCAATCAAGTAAGATGTTTTGCAGTTGTTTGCACCTTAAGGTGCTGAGCAAATGGAATCCAAGTGTCATGGCTGAAGGGCATTTATGTTGACACTGCCTGCGCCAGTACTCCAGCACTCCATTCATTTTCAAGGTTTCACACTTCCTTCCTCACGTTATTTTTCCCTGTTGGTGTTCTGGCTTCTAGATCCCACCACAGCTTGGAGGGTTTCCTATTTTCACTGACTCACTTATCAGAATACTCGGTGCTGATGGTTTTGAATCAGTTATATTCTTAATCATGTATTTAATTGCATATCCTGAATTTTCTTTGGAAGATGAAGGCAAGACAAACCAACTACCGCTGTTCTTCTCACAGATGAATTCATCCCTGGCTCTAACACTGTTAGGTCAATGCTGCTGGTGCTAAAAGGTCTGAATGATTAGTGATAACAGGACTGGTATTTTAATTCAGCAGTGTGCTCAGTTAGAGCCCTTGTGCATGGATATTAATGCTTCATGTCTTTACTGACCAAAAACTGCGTCTAATAAGGTTATGCTTCTGTGTACGTTATCCAGAAAATGACATTTAAAAAACAAGCTATGCCTTGTCTGAGAGGTCAAAGCTGTACTCAGATTACCTTCTGCATAGTAAGAAATGCAGCAAATGAATGTAAAAATGTAGGAGATGGATGGTAACAATTGGAGGCAGTATTAATGAAAACTGGGCTTCTATGGTGAATGACACAGTATCTGAACGGTAACATGGCGCACGCAGAATTGACCGTGATAGTGAGAAGGTGTTGGTAGTGTGTGACTTTGCAAATGCTAGCATGAGTACCTCTTTGTATTATAAGCTTCAGCCAGCCCATGCTGATGTGCTGCAGGCACAAGTCAATACCTAAGGCCACAGCTCAGCAGCATACTCAGCACATGGACTCATCCTGCTTGCTCACAGGGACCCCACTGAGTTTCCAGCTCCACTGCACCTTTCCAGCTTAGCCACAGTGCAGCACAAGAGGTGTGGTGCCACTGCTGCACTCCTCCTTTTCACAGCATCACAGAACCACTATGCTTGGAAGGGCCTTCTGTAGATCACCCAGTCCATTTCCCTGCCAAGGCAGGGCCACCCAGAGCAGGTCACACAGGAACGCGTTCAGGTGGGTTTGGGATGGCTCCAGAGAGGGAGACTCCACAACCCCCCTGTGCAGCCTGTTCAGTGCTCTGACACCCTCAGTGTAAAGAAGTTCTTCCTCATGCTGAGAAGAGACTTGTTGTGTGTTAGTTTATGGCCTCTGCACCTCCTGCCCTGCTTCTCTGTTCTTGACCATTTCACCTCACCTTGTTTGATCTCACACTGCACCCTTCACTACCCCTGACCTGACTTTTGGGATGCAAGTTCTTCAGATGGGAGGCTTGGAAGATGGAAGGACTTATTCCTTTAGTGCAGGTAGATTTTCTTTACCTCATCATGACTCATGATTCATTTTGGATGTAAGCAATTCACAAAGTTAAAAGGAGCAAGCAAAAAGTTTAGGTAGCTACCCTAAGTAAAATGAGTGGTTTCTTTACAGTACAGCAGAGAAAAATAGGACTAAATGGTTTAGTATGTGGTGTCCCTGCCCATGGCAGGGCATTGGAACTGATGATCTTAAGGACCTTTCCCAACCAAACCATTCTATGTGTCTATAAGTATAACCTGCTCTCTCAGGGAAAGTAAAGACTCACAGATATTTGGGTATTCACAGGGCACATCTGTGTTCTACAGAGCTGGGGATTTGCTTTAATAGCAGTGTGATTTATGATGTAATCACACTGTTTCATGGTGCTACCGAATACTGGCCTGCGCAATGAGCCAAAGTGACTCACTAGCAAGTTACACAAAAGGAAGGGAGTGAAAACGCACATTCACCAGCCACCCCATCAGTGCACAGTGGTGTAGGGCACTATTAATATCTCAGTACACACAGGCTAAACAGACTTACCCACAACAGTTTTATGACCTCAGTGTGTGTGTGCTTTAGCCTGCAAAACAAACCCTGGTGCTGGTGCCGTGCCCTGCTGACTGCCTCCCATGTGGCTGCGCTGGCTGCCATCCACTCCGCAGCCCTTGTGTGCCTATCCATGATCATCAGAGGCATCCCCTTTCCAAGACAGCAAGAGCAGTTTCTTCAATAAGCCAGTGTCAAGGAAGTATCACCTATTTGTCATTAAAGACCTGCTTTTTAACTATTTATAGTGAATTAGGAAGTGATAGATGTTGTGTGTTGCAGTGCTATTAGATGTTACAAGAGGCCATAAATCATTTGTTATTCAGTCCCTTAGCCTCTAGAACAATCTGCAATATTTATTTCTTTAATGAAAAGTCCTTTCTTCTCTGATCAACTCTTTGTAACAGCAACGATCACATCCTCTGTGTGATCAATAAATAATGAGGAACTGATTCCCTTGTAACCACTCTGGCCCTAATGCTGCAACCCCGGTGGTTTCAGCATCATTTCTCCTGATTTACACCAGGGAAATGAGGTCAGGACCTTTTTTGCTCTGGCAAATAAGAGAAAGCTCTTCCCTGGCAATTGCTAACAAACAGAGGGGGCAAACTGGTCATGAAATCCAGAGCTGAGGAGGCTGGAAGCGCTCCTGCAGCCAGCTACCTGCTATCCTCCCACCACAGGAGCTGCCTGACTACCCACATCTCTATCCCCAGGCTGGAGAAGGACTCGTGACAGCACGAGATTACCTTGAGGTGCAGGCAAACCAAGTGACTCCCCATAGCTGAGCTATAAATTAGGCTCTGCAGCCTGCCAGCATCACCCATCTTGCAGCTTGTAAGTCAGCTGCAGAGCAGGGTTAATATTTACCTACGTGTCTCAGGCGGATGGTGCTCTGAAGATGGAATGTGTTACCGAGCAAGTCATCATTAAGCCTTTACGCTGGCATATTTACTCACCTCTAATAGCTTCCAGAGGTGCAGAAATGCAGTTAAACCAGACAGTATCTATAGCTCCTTGCCCTCTGCTAACGCCTCATCTTCTCATCTATTGATTTAATGCCTGTGCTGGTGGTGTAACGTACGCTCGCTGTGTTTTACAAGTACCACTTTGCTGACCTGATTTCTGCATACCGATCCCGCCTGTTTTGTTGTTCTTTTGGTTGGTATTTTTCTACTGTATCTGCCAAAATATACCGAAGCTTGCCAGAGTCTCAAAGGCAAGGTGGCTTAGCCATGGCTCTGAGTGTTTCTGTAAGTAAAATGTGCTGTGGGGTTGGAGTTTCTGGGCAGTAAAAGTATCCTTCATTACACTGCATCAAGAGATCATTAAACTCAACCTTTAGCCCTTTTGAGTTCTGTGGTTTAGAACAGAGATGGGCAAAGTGCAATCGTTTCCATTTGCTCTGGCTGGAGAGGTTTTTTCCTTTCCTCATGATACAGCTGTTGTCTTTTGCTTTTTTCTTTAAAGGCAATAATAATGTTCCAGCCTGCACCCTTGTTACTGTTTGTCATTAGCCCTTACAGGCATTCCTGCATTTCTTTTACAGGTGTTGTCAAAGGAAAAGAAACAAGGAGGAGATGTGTGTGTGTGTCAGCTCACTGCACGGAAGGCAATTTTGCTGTTGGCCTTTCACATCATTAATATTGGAATAAAGAATTACATGAGAAGGAGGAGCGCCTCTGGCACAGAACTCAATACAGTGAAGAGGTTATTTTGAGAGATGCAGTCATTTAATTTATTACCCTCTGACAAGCTAAGCTGTAGTTTTATTCTGATTATACAAAACTTGGTCATCACACACTAATTCTCCCCATCTCCAAACCCATGATGCTGCACAGACAACTGTGCCACGCCATCAACTTCGGCTGTGAGAGAAAACCTGTCCTTCACCAAGGTGATGTTCCCTTTTCCTTTCCTCCCCTCTTCCTCCTGAAAGGATTCATAGGAAGCACAACCTAGAGGCTTGGCAGCAGGAAACAGGGACATTTATATTCTGCATAAACATGCAGTCTTTCTGACATGGGCACTAGCACTAATTGGATGTAGCAGTTCAGCCTGCTCCTGGCTCTGCTCTTTACCTTAGCAAACTAGGACTATCAGGGTTAGCAGCCCCTGGCACCCAGTCCTGCATATACAGAATGATTACAAACTTCAATGCTTAGGGCTGGGAGAGCAGGAACCAGTTTGGAAGTGCTGGGTGGAAGAAAAAGGTTTGCACTGTTATAGATGAAAAGCACGAGGTACTGTTACAGCACTATGTTAGATGGATGGTTTAGGATGAGATGATCTGTACTGTGTGGCCCAGGCAGCCGAGAAGCCACCAGCATCCTGGCCTGTATCAGCACCAGTGCGGCAGCAGGGCCAGAGCAGGGACTGTGCCCCTGTGCTGGGCACTGGTGAGGCCGCACCTCGAATCCTGTGTTCAGTTCTGGGCCCCTCACTACAAGAGAGACATTGAGGTGCTGGAGCGGGGCCAGAGAAGGGCAACGGAGCTGGTGCAGGGC
>WYDI02024555.1:0-59021 GCA_009867235.2 Psittacus erithacus | reverse complement strand
CTGCTGCTGCTCCGCATCGCGGGCGGCGCCCATGGCGGCCCCGGCCCCGCACCGCGCCACCGGAACCGCGGCGCCCCGCACGCGTCACCGGCCCGCGCCGTCGAGCCCGCGCGCCGGAAGTGATGCGGTGCCATGGCAACGGCGCCGGGCGGTGCAGGGAGCCTCGGGGACGCGTGGCTCCGTCCCGCCGGCTGCGGCGTGGCCGGGGCCGCGCTACCGCCGGTCTGAGCGCAGCATCCCCGTGCCCCAGCGCTGGCGTCCCCCCGTGCCTTGTGTGAGCCCTTCCCTTCTCACACACGCGGGGAGCGGGCTCGGGCTCAGGTACGAGCCCGCAGCACTGCGGGAACCCTCGGCTCTGCAGCAGCGCCGCTGCCCCGGGGGATGCCGCGCGGAACGTCAGCTCACGCACAACCCGAACCCTTAAAGCCTCCGTCCGGGAGCGGGGCCGGTCCCGGGTGGAGCTGTCACGCTCTGACCCTGCCCAAGGGATGGCGGCGGCAGGAGCGGGCGGGCTGCTCCTGCCTCGCTCTGTGTGGTCACTGGTGTGATATTGTCTATGTCCAGGACAGAAAACCAGGCTCGTTCCTGTCCCAGTTGTAGCAGCTCCGTGCCTGCGTCCTCAAACCCCTCACCTCTCTGGAATCCTGCTGTTTATCTGAGGAAACACTCCAGCATTTCCTCACCTCGTCCAGTGTGTGCAGAACATTAAAAATGACTTGTCTGTCGTTTTCTAGACCTGTGCTTTTCCACCGGCTCAGCTGGAGAGCAATGTAAGGTTAAAAAGTGTTTGCTGACGTGCGGGTAATGCTTTTCCTTGTTCCTTCCAAAGTGATGGAAAGATAAAGAAATGGAATTTCCCAAAGCCTGAGGCATTGAGGTCACTCTTTGCCTTGCACCCAGAGCCACTGGCACAGAGGATGGTGCCGAGCAGAGGGGTCCTGATGTGCCCCATGTGCAAGGAGAAATCCCTGCACGGTGCTGCACTGGGGGAAAGCAGCTTCTCCTTCCCCACTGGCTTTGCTGGATGCTGCAGCCCAGTGTCTGTAGCACAGGCACGGTGCTGGTGCTGCCAGAGGATGGTCTGCGGGTGTCTCTCAGCCTGCGCCACTGCAGCCTGCGCCACTGCAGCCTGCGCCACTGCAGCCTGCGCCACTGCAGCCTGTGGCTGCATCCCCTCAGCGTGACCTGTGTGATCCTCCCATTGCTGCTGTCAGCAGCGACCGCACTCAGCACCCGTGGGAGACCAGAGCCGGGGGCAGGAGGAGAGGCTGGGCCACACACGAAGGAGGCTCCTGCCCTCCTTGTCCCCTTCCTGCTGCCCTGGCCGGGGCTGCGTCAGCACGGGAGGGGATCAGGCTGATACACAAACCTGATCTGCGGATGTGGAGCCGGTCGAGTCGTCATCAGCTCCATCACCACCAGCCCTGGGCTCATGACGTGCTTGTTTTGGTTCTTCCAAATTGTTCGCAACAAAGATGGGACATTGTCCAGAAGGGAGGGAAAATAACTATGGCTGTGGAAAGTCATGGGAGGTGAGAGAAGTGGTTCTGTTCAACCTGCAAAGCTGGACGGAGAGAGGGCTCCGCCCGGTACATGTCCTGCTGAGAGCACACTGTTGGTTGCTCTCTGTACCCGCGGTGAGCAGGCAAATCCTCTTGTTGGTTTGAATAAAGTGAGACGTGGATCAGATCTCTGGAAAAGCTTTCACAGAGACTTAAATCCTGCAACAAATTCTCATTAAAGGAGTCCCTGTTCTGGCAGGGGTGGGGATGCCTTTTGAAGAGCAGATCAGAACAATGTCAGGGATCACCATGATGTAACTGATGAGATGACTTGTTTGGATCTTCCATTGTATAATGGTACTTTTTCCATGGATCTGTGTGGTGGGTGCACAGAACATGCCAGTCTGTGGGTGTCTGCCATGCACCAACAGCTGCTTCACAGCTGAGGCTTCCTGAATGCTTTCTTGATTCACAGAGACACTTCAGACAAAGTCCCGTCTTGTCCCTCAGTGCAGGCAGCTTCTGGTGGCAGCAGAAACCTGTTGAGCCCAATCCCACATCCTGTTTTGGCAGCAAGTCTCGTGCAAAAGCTTCGTTATCTCACTGGCTCCTCATGACTGCATTGGCTCTGCCCTTGCAGGTCACCACACGGCTGCTGGGTGAGAGGCAGCACAGGGCATTAGGAGGGAGGAATGGGACCATATCCCGTAAACTTTACCCTTTAACATCACTGGTTAGCATCAAATGCTGTAAAAGTGAACCAGCCCTCACAGAAAGGGCACAGGAGAGGAGCCTGGGTTTCAGGGGGCTGAGGTGGCTGGGAGAGGGAACAGGAGAGGGAGGGAAACCCAGCAGTCTGAATGCCGAGAGCCCCTTTTCCATTGGTCCCTGTCAGCCTCAGGATGTTCCATGTCTGTGGAGCTGGATGGGCACACACAGGGGCCTGAGCAAGCCCCTGCTGCCTATGGAAGTGGGATTTACATGGATGCTGTGAGCTCTGCATCAGTTTAGCGATGACCTGCCCCCAGCCCAGCACTCCAGTGCAGGCTCCGGGGGGTGTCCTGCTCCAGCACCACCTGATAAGCACTGGGCTGGGAGGTCAGGCCCGGAGCCATAGGGTGAAACACCAGATCTTCGGCAAACACGGGCAGTTTGTGTGGAAATGGCACCGAACTGAGTCATGGCCATGGAGAGGATTAAACCTGTTCTTAAAATGTGTTTCTTGCACCAAGCCCTCTTCCCACACAGGTTTGGCAGCATGTAGCAGTGCACCTTCCTGTTCCCAAGTCTCACCCCTTGCACTGCTGCTGCATCACTTTGGTATGACTGATGGAAAGCGCTCTGAGCAGCACCTTCGCCTCTCCCGTTCTGGCAGCAAGCAATGGACACTGCTTAGAACTGTAGAAATAACATCGAGCTCAAACCAGTTGATTTCAGTCCCCCCACAGCTACAAGTTTAAACTTTGAGTTTTGATCCAGCAAGTCTGACTCAGTCTTGCCCGGTGCTGGTGTCTCGTGGCCAGGTTAGTCCTAAAGTGCTCCTATAATGCTGATTGTACTTTGGCTTGTGTATAATTCAGGAAGAAATTACTAAATAGAAAAGGAAAACATTACAAAATCAGATTCCAGCACTCCTGTGTGATTTGAGAATAACTCAATGTAAATGGGTTGTCACTCATTATTGAAGGTACTGCTTACTCTGTTGTCTCAAACATATTAAATAAGTCTTTACCCTAAAATCAGGTGCAGAGAAAAGGGAAGTAAAGGTGGCAGTGCGTTTAATTTGTCTTTTACTCTTAATGTGGGTCTCTGATGAAGGCCAGCAGCTTGGACCTCGGGTTTGAAGGCAGAGTCCGGTGCTCTCTTCACCTTGGCTCAGCTCTTGACTTGAAATCCTGAGACTTTTCCCTCCAGAGAGCTCCATCTCATTGGAGCAGACCCTTCCCTCCTCCTGGCCCCGTGCTGTCCTCCCTGCGGCATGCGGCCGGCTCGGGTTAGGGGTGGAGAAAGGCACTGGAGTGGCTCTCCAGAAAACAGAATTACAGCAAACTGTGGGAGGTTCCCGCAGGTCACCTGGGAGCTGCTTCCTCCCATTCCCAACCCGCCGGGAGGAACTTTAAATCGCCGTAGGCTCGGCGCCGGCACCACTGGCTCCGGCAGCATGAGAGCGAGAGGCGTCCTCCTGCTGGCGCTCCTGGCGCTGGGGGCAGAGCTGCAGGCAGCACCCACAGCAGGCAAGTACGGGCGGGCTGGGAGCACCCGGCCTCGCTAGGACTGAGGGTGTTTTCTGTGTGTTCACAGAATCACAGGGTGGTTTGGGTTGGAAAGGGGGTCATTGCTCCAAACCCCTGCAATGAGCATGGACATCCTCCACTAGATCACTGTTGATGATGATGTGTTTAAATGTCTGCTTTAATCCCTGTGTTTCTGACAGCTTCCTGTGAGGAGCTGGAACCCTGCTCAGGTTTAGCCCTGGCTTCAATTGTGTAAAGTTTGAGCTCAGCAAAACTCCTGCCGGGATGCAGAGGGTTGCGGAACCAGCACTCGAGAGGAGATTTGGTTGAACCAGTGTCTGGGGCAGGGACTGGTGCTGATGGAGCACAGGCAGAGCCCCTGGTCCTGCACCAGCACCAGGACAGGCTGGATCCTGATGGTCCTGCTGGCGGCTACCCCAGTGCTTGGCTTTGGGGCTGTTCAGGGCATTTCCCATCATGAGTCCTCTAGAAGCAGCAGCCCAGGGGAGGTGCTGCTCTGGAGAGGAGAAATTACCAAGGAAGAGTAGTTTTCCTTCTAATATTATTTTTTTCTTGGGAAAACCAGCCACATTTCAATGCAGTGAAAAATCACTTGTGTTGAATGAGCCATGAAGTGACTTTGAGAGCATTTTGCAGAGCTTCTTCTTTCCAAATGCTCCCGCTCGCATTGCCAGCCGAGCTCAAACTCTGAGGCAGCACCAGCTCCTGTGCAGTGGGAGCCCCGTTTGCTGTTGCTCTGTAATAGGATGCTGGGGCCATCGTGCACTGATCTAAATGCGTCAGCAGAAAGGTCATCACTTTTCAGCGCTCCTCTGGAAACCTGAGTTTCTTTTGAGTCTCAGCTACAGGCTGGTTCTAAGCCCTTGTGGCATACCGCACCTTCTGCCAGCGACCAGCGGTGCTGGTGCCTCTGCTGCCAATGTGTTGGTCCTGTTCCCTGTCCAAGAGCAATGCCAAAGAGACGGCGCTGCTGTGGAGAGCCATAGGCTGTGCTGCTGCCGCCGAGCGGGATCGTGTGCTGCTGCTCAATGAGAGCTCATAGATCTGAGTGCTCCCAGTTCCTGCATTCCTACCCTGGTTAAACAGCACCTACTGTGTTTGGATTCGTTTTGCTAAGCAGCTGCCGCAATCACACACTCACTTTCCTGCTTCTCCTCTCCACATTCTGCCCAGCTCCTCAAGCTCTGCACCCACACCCTGCACTGTGCCTGTCTGCGGGTGGGATTCGGTGTGCATGGGATGGAACTGGGGGGGTTGGAGCTTTGGGTGCAGTGGTCGGGAGCTGCGGGTGTGAGAGCAGCGCACGAGGTGACGCTGCTGCTCTCTGCTCCGTTCCAGGGCGCTCCGGAGCAGCCCCGGACCCGCGGCTGCAGCCAGAATGTCCTGGATCCGCTCTGGTGGGGAAGAGCCTTTTGCCTGGGGAACGGCTCAGTGCGGTGCCCGCTCTGCTGCCTGGGAATGCTGCCCGCGATGGGACCCGGGAGTCGTGTGCAGAGTGGGTGTGTAAGGACCAGTGCCTGCCCGTGGCTGCTACACCACCTGCACCGGGGAAGGAGCCGGAGCCTGGGCGAGGGCCTGAGGCAGGAAACAAACCCATATTGGCTGGGAACAAGCCCGCGCTGAATGGGAACAAGCCCGCGCTGAATGGGAACAAGCCCGCGCTGAATGGGAACAAACCCGCACTGGATGGGGACAAACCCGCGCTGAATGGGAACAAACCCGCACTGGCTGGGGACAAACCCGCGCTGGCTGGGAACAAACCCGCGCTGGCTGGGAACAAACCCGCACTGGATGGGAACAAGCCCGTGCTGGATGGGAAGCCGGAGACCGGGAAGAAACCCAGTTCAGGGAAGAAGCCAGCATGTGGGGGGAAGACTGAGACTCAGGAGAAGCCAGAGGTCTTATCAAAGCCAGGGGCTGGAGGGAAGCCGGGCACTGGAGAGGACCCAGAGGCTGGGGAAAAGCCGGACACTGGGGATAAACCTGTGCTGGGGGAGAAGCCGGAGGCTGATGGGAAGCCAGAAGCTGGGGGGAAGCCGGAGGCTGGGGAGAAGCCAGAGAGTGAGGGGAAGCCTGAGGCAGGAGAGAAACCTGAGTCTGACCAGAGTGACAGTGGAGAGGATGACGATGACGATGACGATGATGATGATGATGATGATAAGGGTAAAAATGAGCATGGTGATGATAATGGTGACAATGATGATGGCAATGATGATGGCGACAGCGATGGTGATGATGACGGAGATGATGATGGCAATGATGATGGTGACAGCGATGGTGATGATGCTGGAGATGATGATGGCAATGACAATGGAGATGATGCTGGAGATGACGATGGTGATGACGATGAAGATGATGGCAATGAAGATGGCAACAACAATAGTGATGATAATAGTGATGACGATGATGGCAACAGTGATGACGATGACAATGGTGATGATGGTGATGGTGGTGATGATGAAGACTATGGAGATGATGATGGTGATGAAGATGATGACAGTGATGATGGTGGTGGTTATGGCGATGACACTTGGTGACTGATGCCACCAGGTGTGTGACAAAGCAAGCAGAGCCTGTGGTGGGTGGGTGCAGGGGTGGCTGCCCTTTGGCTCCTCCTCTGCCTCACTCTGCCAGGGCTGGCCCTGTGCACCAGCTGCGTTTGTTCAGGTCCTTCTGTTTCCTAATAAACCCCACGCTGAGCCACCGGCTTGGTGTGACAAGCTATCCCTGGTGAGTGCCTGGCATGGCCAGCCCTTCAAGGTTGTCCCAGCCCTGTCCCATGCATGAGGAGCTCCTGTGCCTACTTCTGCCTGGCGTGGGCTTGGCAGGGCCCTTTGCACAGCAACATGACTTGGTCCCCTGTGGGAGAGCCACAGGAATGGCCCTGACCAGCCCTGCCAGGACCAACAGAGCATCTCTGGGCCAGGAGATCCTACCCAGCTCCCCAGGGGCTCCTTGGGGTGAGCTGCCCCACGGCCAACCCCCAGCATCCTCCAGCAGCAGCCACCATGGCAGAGCTTGGGCAGGGCCCACACGGGCTCCTGGAGCTGGGGGCAGACCCATCCCCAGGGCCGTGCCACCATGGTGACACAGCCCCTGCTGGACCCCATCCCTCCCGCAGGGCCTGCAGCTCCCAGGGCAGCCGTGGGAGCTCACCGAGAGCCTGATGCAGCAGGAGCCGGCCAGTGGTCATTGCAGAATGGGTTTACTGGGGGTGGGGGGTACTGAGACCCCCGTGCTCTGCAGGGAGCTGAGGGTGAGGGGTGGAGGTGGGCCCTGGGGAATAAGCCCTTATCCTGCAGCTGTTGGGTCCCTCCATGGTCGCTGTCTGTCCATCTGTGTCTGTTCGGTGGCCGCACAGGCTGGGTCCTTGGTCCAGGTCCACGCAGGGGTTAGGTGAGTCCTGGGAAGAGACCAAAGCATCTGTGTCCCAAGCCCTGGCTTTGAAGCACCCTGGGGTGCAGCCATTGACCCTGCTCAGGAAGCTGGGCTCTGGCCATGGCTGAACCCTCCTGCAGCACCGGTTGCCCATGCCCGCCCTGTGCTCACCAGTGGACATGAGCCGGGCCCAGAGGCAGCAGAGCCCCAGCAGCAGGAGCAGCAGCAGCAGCCGCATGGTGCAGGGCAGCGGCCAGGGCTTGGGCACAGCTTTAAATCCTGTCAGGGCTGGAGGCTGGTCCCAGTGACCTGGTCCGTGCCCAGCACCCAGCACGCTCCGGCCGAGCATGACCCCCCCCCCTCCCGTCCCTGCATGATGCTGCTGGACAAGGCAGACAGGAGGCAGAAAGGTGCTGCTGCTCTGTGCAGCCCTGGGAGAGCTGTGTCATGTTTGCTGTGTGTGCCATGTGTGCTGTGCTGTGCTGTGCTATGTGTGCCATGCTGTATCATGTGTGCTGTGTGCTGTATCATGTGTGCTGTATCATGCTATGTGTGCCATGCTGTGCCATGTGTGCCTGTTGTGGAGGGCAGGTACAGGCAGGGTCCAGGAACTCCACGTGGAGCCGGCCCTGCCGTGGCGATGGATGTGGCTCTCTTCTGGGCACTGTGGAGCGGCCTGCAGTGCCCTGGCAGCTCCCCAGGCATTGTTCTGCCTCCGGGAACAATTGCAGGCTCCCAGGGGACGTCCTGTGACAGGACACGGTTCACAGCCCCGTGCTGCGGCCGCAGCCCCCCAGCTCCCTGCCAGCCCATGCCCACCTGGCCCCACACCTTGGGCAGCAGGTGGGGACCAGGACTAATGGGGGGTACAGGGCCCTGCTGCTGGGGGCAGGGAGCTGGAGGGTTCACGGGTGCTCTGCCTGAGTGCCAGGATTCTGGGGTCATAGCACCAGGTCCTGTGTTCTTTGCAGAGCCAGGGTGGGTGCCCAGGTCCCTAGCACACAGTGCTGGAGTTTCCTCTTGCCTCCTGCTCCCTTCCATGGGGCTGGAACCCCACGGCCCCCTTTCATGGGGCCGGTGGGTCCAACCGCCCCAGCTGCTGTGGCCGCCTGCTGCTGGGGCTCCAGGCATAGGCATGGATCAGCATCTGGAAGGGCACAGCTCTTACTGGGGTCTGGCTGTGCTTCCCATGCACAGCTCTGCCCATGCCTGGCACCCCATGGCCATCGCTCAGTCCCTGGCTCTCCTGGGGGGCACGAAGCTGCCCCCAACACCATGGGGGCACCTGCCAGTGTGCCAGAGGCCATGCTGGCAGCAGGGGCTGCTGGAGCCGAAGCCGCATGGGGCTGTTGGTGGTGTCGGCTGCTGCCACTGCGTGTCGCAAGGACGGAGGCTCTGGAGCTGCCGGGACTTTCCCATCGGCTCCCTTCCGGGACGAGGCAGGAGGGCTCCGGCTCTCTGGGCCAGCTGCCTGCACGTGTGTGAGCGTGTGCACGTGCACGTGCAGCCACAGCCGGCACGGGCTGGACACGTGTGTGCGCGCGTGCATGCGTGTGCAGTCCACGTTCCATGTGTGTGTGCATGGATGGATGTGTGTGCGGTGCATGTTGCATATGCCATCCAAACCATCCGTGGTCCAGGCTGGTTGGGCAGCACCATGTGCTTGCCAGCGTGCCACTGACCGCATGGGGACTCTCTCCTATTGGTGTGACCCATCCCAGCAGCACAAGGTCATGGGATGAGCAGAAGTGGGGAGTGCGGGCACTGTTGTGCTGGGGATCCTCACTGTGAACAGAGGCAGTTCCTGTCCTTGGGTGGGCAGCAGGACAGCACCTGGCTCCTATCACCCCGTGGAACATCAGTCCCATCAGGCCATCATTCTGGTGGCACAGAGCTGTCTCACATCCGCCCCCCCCCCCAGCGGTAGCACAAGCCCCAGCACCAGTAGCACCAGCCCCATATCTACTGCTGTGTCTGCCCAGCTTGGCCACGACAGTCCTTTGGGAGCAGGGGCTGCTCTGAATGATGATGTCAGTCCCTGCAGTGATCACCCGGGCAGCTGAGATACCATGGGAAGACAATGGGGAAAAATGTAGCCCTGGTGGATTTGGTGCCATGGATCTGCGCTCCTGTGGGATGCAGGGCTGGGAGTTTCTGTGTCACTGGGAATGTCCTGCTCAGCTCCAGGTCATGGAAGATGAGCTGCGGCCCCAGGACCACCATTGTCCCTGTGCAGGGGTCCCTTTCCCATCTCTGTTGCGTCCCTCCAGCTTTGCTCTTGCCCCACTCAAGGTTTGCCCCATCATCATGTCCTGTGCGGTGCCACTGCCAGGGTTTCCATCCTGGGGTTTCACAGCGGAGGCAGGAAAAGGCTGCAGTGGGATGTGGGTGTCCCCGCAAACTGCACCCCACGTCCAGCTTTCTTGGCCTCTCCCCACGGAGCAGTCCTCGCCCTCCACTTCCCTTTTGGGACAGTAATTACGTCTGTAATTAGGAAGACAATTATTCCTGCTGAATGGCAACAGCTTAATCTGTTTCTCCCTCCTTTTGGCAGGTTTCACCCCACACCCACCCATGGGTGCTGGCAGGATGCCGGTGATGTGCGTGCGCCCAACCCAGCGCCTGCAGCCCTGCGCTGCCGTGGGTCCGGACCTCTGGCTGTGTCCCAGGGGATGCCTCACACGCAGGAGGACTCTGGGAGGCACAGGCGCGGCTCCATGCAGGCAGCCCCGGGAGAGGAGTGGGTGAAGGGGATGGTCCCAGCCCAGGAGAAGGTGATGAAGTGGGTGGCAAAGTGCCTGCAGGGTGAGAAGAGACGGGAGCATCGCTGTCCTGCGGGACCTCCTTTCCACAGCAGTGGCGACCGGCACACAGAGTGGTACCGGCGGCTCAGCCCTTTGTGGGACCATCTGCCCGGGATGCTCCATCAACCGGGGGGGAGCGCGGGAGAAAGCGGTGAAGAGGCCTTTCCCCGAGGACCTGCACCTCGGGCAGAGCAGTCCCGCAGCGTCCGGTGCCCAGACCCTGCCCTGTGCCACCCCGGCGGCTTTCCACGCCCTTTCCAAGCTCCCTGGCAGCGCAGAGGCTGGCACCGACCTCCCCCTGCCCGTCGCCACCACGGCTCGTCCCCAGGGGCTGTGGCGGGCGCCGGTGGTGCCCCCAGCCCAGCGCGGGCAATGCCGCTGCCGCGCCGGGGCAGCCATCCCGTCGTACCGGTCGCCCCGGCTCAGCGCTGCTGCAGGATGCTGCCGGGGAGGCCGGGCCCGGCCTGGGTGCGGCTCGTTACCCGCATGGCAGGAATTAGCCGGGCTCTCTCCGCCCCTCGGCACACCTTAAATCCCAGCCCGTTGCGCCCGGGCTAGACCCGGTTGCCCTGGGCGCCATGGAGCTGCTGCCCGGCCGCCTCTTCCTCTTCCCCCTCCTCGCAGCTCTGCTCCCCCTCGCCGCACGGTCTGGCCCGACCCCGCTCGCAGCTGGACGAGAGGAGCTGGGGATGGGTGAGTGTGTCCAGGGCGTGTGCCGGAGATGCTCCTGATGCTGCTGCCACGCACAGCTCGCTGCGCGGTGCCGGGTGTTCGCAGGGGCACGGGGCTGCGGGTGGCCAGCATCCAGCCGTGGGGCGCTGGGGGGCTGCCCTGAGCCCTCCCCAGCCTCCTGGTATCTATGCTCTGCAGTGAAGCCCGGGTACTGCTACCATATCCCGGAGGTGGAAGACCTGCTGCACCAGGACTGCGGTGCCTGCCACAAGGATGCCTCCTGCTCTCACTGCACCAGCGATGCTGGCTGCCCCGGTGCCACCAAGTGCTGCCCCAGCAAGTGTGGCTACACGTGCCAGGAGCCGGTGCTGGGTGAGGGCTCGGTGCCGCAGTGGTGGGGGTCAGCAGCAGGGGTGGGAGCCAAGCAGACTGGGAGAGGGTTTGCCTGGGGTATCCCTGAGCTCTTGCCGGGTCCTGCAGAGCCAGTGGGCACCCTGCTGTGGGGTGGGGAGTAACTACCTGCAGGTGCATCGGGCCATGGGGCTGGTGAGTGCAGAGCTGGCTGCTGGTGGGGAAGGGTTTGGTACTAAAAAGGGAACGGAGCTGTGGAGGTTTCTCCAGGGGTGCTGGGAGTGCTGAGCCCAGTGGCATCCATCTGCCACCCCTGGCTCAGCCTGTTCTCTTGAACCATGCAGACTTCTGCTACCTGCCTTCTGTCTGCGGGAGCTGCAAGGCACTCTTCCGCCGCTTCTTCTTCAATGCATCCAGCCAGCAGTGTGAGGAGTTCATCTATGGTGGCTGCGGTGGCAACAGGAACAACTTTGAGACCAAGGGCGAGTGCTTCCAGGCCTGCTCCCACGTTGGTAACTAGCCCTGTGCCATGTGCCCTGTGCCACTCCTGCCCCGCTCCTAATGCGCTGTGTCTCAGTTCCAGGTGCCCGGTAGTGCTGGCCTGGGGAGCACAGTGGTCCTTGAATGGTCCCTGCCCAGGGGAAGCTGCTGCTGGTGGCTGCGGCCCTGTCCCGGTGGGGAGCCATTCCCCACAGGGCTGGCAGTGATGGGCACTGCTGGCCAGGGTGGCTGTGCTGGGGGCTGTGGCTCTCCCAGGGATGTTCATCAGCCCGGGGGCAGGGATGTGCACCCACGGCAGCACGGCTGCACCCTCCTGCACCATGGTGCCCGGCTGGAGGAGCCTGACCCTCCCATGGGCTGTGACACTTCAATACAAGGGCAGGTCCTTGGATGAGCACATCTGGGTCTTGTCCTTTCTGCCTGTGCAGGCAGTGTCTGTCCCTCTGGGCCGCCCTCCTGCACTGGCACCAGGCAGAGGGTGTTCTCAGCAGCGCCTCATGCAGCCACAGGCTCACCCAGCCACCGCCCTGCAGCTCCCACTGCCCCTGGATGGGCTCCCAACCCCAGCTCTGCCCTCAAGCTGCCGACGTGACCTGGCTGGGAGCTAAAGCAATCTGATGGAGGAGGAATGGACCCTTTGGTGGATGCTGAGGCATACCTGTCCCACAGCCTCAGGTCTGTGTCTGCCCCAGACCTGGGTCTGTGTCTGTACCGCTTCACTGATCTCTGGTGAAGTGATCCTGCTGTGGGCTGAACCACCAGCCCCAGCCCTGGTGGGGCCATCCCTGCCCTGGTGAGCACTGGGGCTGTCCCAGTGCCTGGTGGGGTCAACGTGATGCTGCTAAGACTCAGGAGGCAGCTGGAGGTGGCCAAGTACAGGCTTTATTGCTGGAGATGGGGGGGAGGGGACAAGCCAGCTGGCCCCATGTCCCCTTCTGAAGGTGTCTTCCTGCTGTGGAGGAGCTGCTCTCAGGTCATGCAGCATCTGGGAAGAAGGATGTGGTTTTAGGGAGCTCTGAGGCTGTGGAGGCCATGGGTGCTGCTGAGCATGTCTGGCTCTGATAGCAGTTTCATCCAGCTCCATGTCCTTTCGTGTCCCCTTAACCCAAAAGCTCATCTTTGCTGGGAGCAGAGTGATGGGGCAGCAGCAGGAGCTGGCTGTGGTAATGTGAAGCCACGAGCACACTGAACACTGTGCCCTTCATATGGCTCTGCCCTGGTGCTGGCCCCAGCTTGATGGCCCAGTGCCCCTTTCCCTGCAGGCACCAGTGTGCAGGTGTGGCTGCAGCCATTGCTACAGCACCTGTGCCCCCCGGGCACAGTCCTCATGGGGGCTGCAGAGGTCCAGGCACATCCCATGGCCTCTGAGGATGGGGCACATTCCCCCCTGCCCATGACACAGAGCAGCCCGTGTGGGGCACCCCGCTGGGGGGCACCCCGGGGTGCTGTTAAGTCCCAGCCCCAGCTCACCTCTGGGGGTGTCCGTGCAGATGTGGCCACAGCCGCTGTGGGTGCAGCGCTGTCCCTTGGGGCACTGCGAATCGGCCTGGCACTCCTGTGGGCACTGCTCAGCCCCTTGCCAGGGCATGGCCGCAGTGTCGCGCTCTGTGGGAGGGAGAGCACAGTCATGGGCAGCTCTGAGCTGAGGCCATGTGTGCTCATCGTGTGCATGGAATGAGGCAGGGAGGGTGCAGGACCCTGGGGCGCAGTCCGTCCTCTCTGGGGAGGGAGCACCAGGCTGTCCCTGTGGGGTTGATGTCGAGGGGACCCCGAGGCTCAGTGAGGAGGGGGTACCTGATGCTGACCTTGCAGAGAGATGGGTGTGCAGACGTGGCCACAGCCATTGCTGCAGCACTTGTGTCCCCAGGGACACTCCTCATCGAAGCTGCAGAGGTCCAGGCATGTCCCTGCCTCCCTGGGGATGGGGCACGTTCCCACTCTGCCTGCAAGGGAAGCACCCAGCAGGGGTATCTCACCATGGGGCATCCCAGGGTTGGCCCCGCATGGCTCTGGGAGCCCCAGCTGGCTCTCACCTCCAGGGATGTCTGTGCAGAGGTGGCCGCAGCCGTTGCTGGTACACCTCTGTCCCTGGGGACACTGTGAGTCTGCCTCGCACTCCTCCATGCACTGCCCACCATCCCTGTCCCAGCTCTCTGCAGGGGCACAGCCACTGCTGTCACCTGGTGGCCCTCGGGGGCTGGTGGCCAGTTTCCCCCATCAATGCTCCTGGTACCTCTGGGCATGGCCACGCACTCCCAGGCGCAGCCGGTGTTGCAGCACTTCTCATCTCGCCCGCAGATGCTGTCATCCAGGCACTGATTCCGGCGCCTGCGCCGCGGGTCCCAGCACGGCTCTGCTCGAGGGCACTGCCCTGGGTGCTCTGCATGGGCGGGGACCAGCTCAGGGTGCGGGTCCCACACACACTGTGCCCCATGCAGGGTCCGGGCTGCCCGCGTTCACCTCGGGCCGGGCGGGCGCAGCGCATGGCACAGCCAGAGAAGCAGCATTTCTCCTGCCGGGGACAGTCCCTGTCGTGGGCACAGGAATCCTCCTCCTCACATGGCTCCAGCGGCTGCCGTGGCCTCACCCTCGGGCACTCACCGGGTTTGTCTAAGGGATGGGAAAAGGCGACAGGGACAGGCACCCCCTGCACTGCTGGCACCCTGTGGGCTGTACCTGACCATGTCCTGCCCCACGGGAGCATTTCCATCGTGTCCGTTTGGCCCCATGGCCCCGGTGGCTGTGTCCTCACCTCGTTCAGGGGCTGAGCACACGTGCCCACATGTGCTGCTGCAGCACTTCTCATCCCCCGGGCACTGCCAGTCCCCAACACAGGCAGTGCCGCATGGGGCCACACTGGTTGGTGCCTCTGTGGCCACAGGGCAGATGCTCGGTTTCTCTGGGGACAGGAGGCAGTGGAGCTGTGGGCACAGGAGGTGATGGCGACCCACAGCCCTGCAGCTGGGGAGGATCCCAGCCCACTGCTCTCAGGATGGGGCTGAGCGTCTCGCACCTCGGGCCGGGGGCAGGCAAACGTAGTCGCAGCCGCGCAGGCAGCACTTCTCCTCACCGGGGCACCCAGCATCGCGCCAGCACCAGGCTCTGCAGTCGTAACTGGGGAACAGCCCGGCACGGGCAGGGCAGAAGCCGGGCTTCCCTGGAGGGCAAGGTGTGGAGTGGTGGTGGGGCTGCCCAAGGCATGCATCTCCTGGCACCGCAGCCCCCTCAGCACCACAGCCCTGCTGCGCCAGGCACCGCAGCACAGCTCTACCCTGTGGCAATGCTGCGGCATCTCCTCCCACCAGAACCACGGGGCTGGTACCAGTCTCTCTCTCAGAGGTGTGGAGAGGAGCTGCATTTGCCCCTGTAGCTCCCCGGATTTAGTCGCCCCTCGTGTCCCACCTTGGTGCACGATGCTGCACGACCCCGCGCACTGTCCGTCGCAGCACATCTCCCCGCTGCTGCAGTCCCCATCACTCTGGCAACTCGCCCCCTCCTGCCAGGCTGGTGTGGCCATGGGGAACTCTGCAAGGCAGACGGCCGACGCGGTGCCAGGAATGCCAGTGGGGACCAGGACACACCCATCCTCTCCCACCCTGTCACTGCCTGGCTCCTGCCCTGGCTGCGGCACTCACCCACTGCCTCGGTGCAGCACTCAGGGCTGCACCAGTGCTGGCAGCCCTTTGCCCTCATCTCCCGGTACTGCTCAGAGCACAGCCGTGGAGACCAGGGTAGGCAGAGCCATCAAAGCTCCATGGCAGGTCTGACCCGCTCACCTTTGCTGTGTGCGTGGCACTGCCAGCTGCACTGCTGGTGGCAGCACACCTTGGATGGGGGACAGTCCTGGTCCTGGCGGCACCTCTGCTGCTGGGGCTGCTGCGGTGTGGCTGTGGCAGGACTGGTGTCCCCTGCACCGCAGAGCAGGACGGTGCCGGTGGTGAGGATAGAACGGGATGGTGGCCGCCCGGGGGTGGCCTCCTGTCCCCTGCCCTCCCCAGTGCCCGTCCAGGAGCAGCGCGGTGCGTCCCTGTAGTGGCACCCGCACAGGAGCCGCAGGGGACAGCAGCGAGGGGCTGGCACCGACAGAGCCCACCCCAGCGAGCACGGGGCGAGGGGCCCCGCTGTGCCGCAGCTCTGTGTCTGGGGGGTGTCTGGCCCCATGGCATCACCGCTTGGCCCCATCCCTGCCCGCGCTGCTCGTCCCGCCCTATCTCACCGGCCGGGGCTGGGGGCAGGCACTGCCCCCCGCAGCTGCTGCTGCAGCACTTCTGCGCCTCGGGGCAGTCGCTGTCGCCGCGGCACTGCTCCTGGCACGGGCTCTCCGGCCCCGGCTGTGCCGCGGGGCACTGCCCGGGCTTGGGTTGGTCTGGGGGAGCAGAGCGGGTGCGAGGCTGCAGCATCCGCAGCGGGTGCCCGCCCGCGCCGGGGCTCCCTGGCCCCTCACCGCGGTCCAGGTGCTGGCAGTGAAGGGGAAGTGGCAGATGGCTACGGCACGGCAGCGGTGAGCAGGGGCTGTGCCGCTGCCCTGGGCCTTACCCTGCACCGGCTCCAGGCAGGCAGAGCCGCAGCCCAAGGTGCAGCACTTCTGCATCCCCAGGCAGTCCTGGTCCTCCAGGCAGGGGAAGGAGCAGGGGTAGAAGAGCCCCTCGGGGGCTGCCGCTGGGCAAGCACCGGGTTTCTCTGCAGTGTTGTGACATGGGGCTGAGGTGAGGCTGCACCAACGGTGTTGAGAGCAGTGCCTCCTGCCCCTGCCAGACCCCTCTGCTGCCTCTGGCTGGACCCCACCACTTGCCCCATCCCAAACCCTTCCACATGCCCCATGCCAGCCTTTGGGACTGTGGGCAGGAGGCTGCCAGCAGCACACAGCTGCTTCAGGGCAATGGGGATGGCACAAGTGACAGGGACAGGGGAGAATGGTCCTGGCTGCCCCAGGTGGTGCACAGGTGGTGCCAGTGGCCGTGCTGTGGTGCTGTACCTTGTGCCGGTGCAGTGCAGCGAAGCCGGCACTCTCGGAAGCAGCACTTGTGCCAGCTGGGGCAGCTGGAGTCATTGGCACAGAGAGGGGGCTCCAGGCGTAGGCAGCGCGTGAAGTCCCGCGGGCACCTCCCTGGCTTCTGGGGATCCCCTGCAACGGAGTGCGACCAAAGCTCCTCATCCTTCATCCCCAGGGCAGTGGGATGGAGCTCCTCATCCTCCATACCTGGGGAGCAGAACCAGAGCTCCTCATCCTCTACCCCCATGGCAGCAGGATGGAGCTCCTCATCCTCTACCCCCATGGCAGCAGGATGGAGCTTCTCATCCTCATAGCTGGGGAGCCCTGGCAGGAGGGGGACTGGTTGGAGCAGGGCTGGTTACTCCCTTGCAGCATGTCCCTTGGGCTGCTGTACCCACACACTGAGACCTGCACGGCACAGCATGGCACGGTGTGGCATGGCTTGGGGATGTGTGTGCCCTCGTGAAGCAGCGAATGCCACAAGGAGTGTCAGTGGTGTTGTCATGGAGAAGCCGGCACAGAGCCCACATTGGCTGGAGATCAGAATCCATCCCTGAGTATCCTGCTGCCCCGTGCATCCCCACTGCAAGCAGTGTGCTGCTTGATGCTGTCACCTTCTCTTCTTCCTTCTTCTGGCACCTTGTGCTCATCTTGGCCAGGCTGGGAAAATCGGGATAGCCCTACTATGGGCACAGGTGAGTGCGTGCTCCAGCTGGGGCCTGTGCCCCATCACCAGCAGTGGGCAATGCCACTGGGCAGTGGTTTCTGCAAACACCCAGCATTGGCCGTGCTGCTTGGGCTGTGAACGGAGACACTGCAGGAGATTTCACTCCAAACAGCAGCTGTTTGGTTAAAACAAAGAGGAACCCGGCTGCTGGGGCAGGCAGAGCAGTACCACAGCCAGGCACAACTGCTCCTCATCGCCCCATGGTGGGGGAGTCCTCCAGTGGGGTCTGTGCTGGGAAGTGGCACCCACAACCCCGGCCCCTCCACTGGGGTTTGGATCCTTCCCCGTGGTCAGGCGCTTTGTGCAGGGGGGGGAGGTGCAGGGACCAGAGCCTGGACACCGCAGGGCTGCAGGTCTGGCACCCACCATCACCTGCAGCCCAGCTCTGCAGAGACCCCTCCTTAGCTCTGGGCTCTGCAGGCACAGACATTCCAAATCCAGGTCCCCCTGTGTCAGTGTGGGGTGACAGGGAGGATGGGGAGGGGGCCCCTGCTGCCTGCAGCACCCCTGGGTGCTGACAGCCGCTGTGCATGAAGAGTGAAGGGGTGCATGTGGAGTGCAGGAGGCGCATGCAGGATGCAAGGGGTGCATGCGGGGTGCAGGGGGTGCAGACATGCCCATGCAGCCCAGAACGGGAGTGGGCTCACTGAGGCAGCAGGGTTGTGGCACAGATGCTGCAGCTGCCAGGGACATGGTCCCTGCCAGCATGTGCCAGGCAGTGCCAGCAAGCACCAGGCAGAGGCAGAGAGGACACAGCAGGGCACAGGGGGGCCAGGATGCCTGTACCTGGCAGCTGCCAGGTTCTCCTCCAGTACTCACCGCCCATCTCCTGAGGTACAGTGCCAGCCTCTGCCCTGAGGGTTATGAGCCCCAGGAGGAGCAAAACCAATCTCATGGTGCTGCCGCGGTCGTTGTGCGTGTCCGGAGCAGAGCCAGGGATGGGTTTAAGGTCCCTGGTGTGGGTGCCTGGTGCTGGGGCAGCCGCAGCCGGGTTGCCGGCTGTGCCAGGTGGCCGTCCCGCGGCAGAGGGGCAGGGGGCAGGAGGAGGGGCAGTTCCTGGAACCCGCCGGCTCCCTGCCAGCCACCCGCTTATCTGCGGCTGAGCCCCACTTTCAGGTCAGGGCGACCGCGGGGCCGGGGAGGGCGGCTGGGGTCAGACGGCTGCTGAACCTGCAATGCACAGCCCAGGCCTGCCAGGTCATCCCCTGAGACCCCCGCAGGGAGACCAGAGGTGGGAGATGTGTCCTGGGTCACCTCCGTGTCCCCTTGTGGTGACAGAGCTGGGCTGGGACTGGGGAGTGATTGGACTCGTGCATTCCCACATGCACCCCCTGCACCCTGCAGTGGCCTCTGGCAGGTGGATGCTGCTCCCTCCTTGTCTGGGTGCTTCATCTACCCCAACCCGTGACTGCTTTTCCAAGCAGGCTTTGACACTTTGGGATGTTAATGATCCCTTCCATGGTGATAGGAATCCGAGGGAACTGGTTTCTGCACTCCAGCCCATGACTGCTGAGGGGACATCGGTGTGGCCCCAGAAGCGGTGGGATGGTCACTATGGGGTGATGGTGGCTGGAGGGCTCCCGCATGGAAACGGGAACCTCTCCTTGCCCTGGAGCATTGCTTGCCTGCAGGGATGCTGCTGGGTTCCCGCCTGCACCTCCCTGCCTGTGGTGCAGCCCGGGGCTGCCTGTGCCTCCTGGAACCCACTGCAGAGCCACCCAGAGCTGAATGCAGTTTATTCTGTTTCAGTGCTGTGGAGCAGCCGGGGCCAATGGGGTGCTGGGTCCGGGGGTGCTGAGTACCCTGGACAGGACCCGTCAGAGCAATGCTGGTTCAATTCGCTGGCAGTGCAGAGGATCCGGTGCAGGGACAGACGAGGGGCAGCAGATGCTGGGGCAGCGGATGCTGGGAGCAGCAGCTCTTTGCTCACCCACAGGGTGCAATGGCAGCGGCTCTGGCACCCAGCTCCTGGTGCAGCCTTTCCCAGCCAGGGCTAGGCTGTGCCTGGGGGATATGGATGGGGCAGTTAGTGCAGGATGGGTTCTCCTGTCCCGAGCGATGGGGTCCATGGAGTGCTCCCACCCTGTGCCACCCTCGGTTCCCTCCAGACTGGCCTCGCTGCAGGGTGAGACCTGTGTTGTGCCCAGGTCTGCTGGATGTGGGGACCTCGAGGGGGTCCTTACCTTGCAGTGGGGGGACACAGGTCCGGCCGCAGCCCTGCAGGCAGCACTTCTGCTCAGGGGGACAATCCCTGTCCTGCAGGCACAGGCGGAGGCACTTGGCTGACTGGTCACCATCAGTCATGGGGGGACAGAGCCCGGGATGTGCTGGCACATGTGGAGGGACAGAGGGGTGAGGGGCTCACTTCTGGGCAGGGCACCCCTCTGGGGTGAGCTCCTCACCCGGTCCTGTCCCATAGGGACAGCAGCTGAGTCCCTGCACTCCCACTGCCCCCGGGATGGTGCTGGCTCTGGCAGGGAAGCTCAGCTTGAGACAGGGCAGGGAGGGGACATTGGGGGGTCTCAGCACCACAGGGCGCTGAGGGTTTTACCCTTGGTGGGTGGTTTGCAGATGTGTCCGCAGCCAGTGGTGCAGCACTTGGCAGCCCCGGGGCAGTCACTGTCGGTGTCACACAGCTCCAGGCAGGGTCCCAGGGACCCCCGCAGCACCACGGGGCACATGCCAGGCTTCGCCGCAGCATGGCGGCTCCCTGGTGACAACGGGGAATGGGGTTGTGCCAGGATCTTGTTTCCCCCAGCCCCGTGTGACCTTGGTCCCCATTGTGCCCCCATCACATCCCCTGGTCCTGCCCCCTGTCCCCAGGCTCACAGTGGCCAGGGATGTGCCAGGGTGTGTGCGCGGTGCCGGGTGCCACAGCCCGCAGCGCTCGCTCCCGGGGAGCTGGACGGCCGCCACCGGCTGCACACCCCGCAGGGCATACGCCGGGCTTCACAGGGAGGGGCTGTGCCACCACCAGTGCGGCTGCGGTGGACGCGGGGTGGCTGCGGGGCAGCCATGGGCAGCGCCAGGGGCACGGCACTGAGGCGGATGTGGGTCTGGTGAGACCCTGCCCTGGGGGGAGCGGAGCCCCGGGAGGGGGCCGGCGGGGCCCCACCTCTTCCCGGGGGGGCACAGGCCAGCCCGCAGCCGGAGAAGCAGCACTTGCGGTTCCCGGGGCAGTCCCGGTCATCGGCGCAGCGGTTGGGGCAGGCAATGGCGCTCCTCTGGACACGCTTCTGTGGGCAGAGGCCGGGCTTGGCTGCAGGAAAGGGGAGGTTTGGGGCTCCATGTGCAGCCGGAGCCATGGGGGCTGCGGAGCATGGGCTTGACCATGTGTGGGGACACAGGGACACGGAGCCACCTCACCTGGCTCGGCGCGCAGGCAGCGGGTGCAGCAGCCGTGGGCACAGCACTTCTCACCGGGGCCGCACGCGGTGTCGTTGCGGCAGCTCGTGCCGCAGCTCGTGCCGCCGGCGCTGCCGGTGCGGGGGCAGTAGCCGGGGCTCTCTGCAGAGGGAGATGCCACGTGCGGCCACATGCCCGGCAGCGGGGATCACACCGCGGGCACCTGACCCCGGCCCCCGCCCGCATCCCGCCCGGGCTCCGTGGTACCTGCGGTGGGGAGGAGGCAGGTCCGGATCGGGCCCCTCTGGCAGCACTTCTCGGTGCCAGGACAGCCGTGGTCGGAGAGGCAGTACAGCCTGGGCATGTGGGGCGCCCTGCTCCCCTCTGCCGGGCACTCGCCCGCCTTGCCGGGGGCAGGCAGGGCAGCGGGGGGCCGCCAAAGCCGCAGGGCCCGGTGTGGTGCCGCAGTGACCGTGGGGGCAGCGCCCCGGTGCCTGGTGCGATGCTGCTGGGCAGGGGCAGTAGGCAGCTCCATGGACAGCGCCAGGAGCACCAGGAGGAGGCTGCGCTCGCCTGGCATGGTGCTGCTGTCGGGGAGCCGAGCTGGGGCTGGGCCCAAGAACCGGGATTTAAACCCTGCTGGGGGGGGGTCTGGCTGCACCGAGCTGCTCCTTCCCACAGCAGCACCATGTGGGCACCATGGGAGCGCCGGGCATGAACAATCCAGCTCAGGGGAGGCTCCCGGGGCAGCGCTGGGCTCACAGCCCACAGTGGTGCATCCTCCGCAGTGAGCCCTTTCCAGGTCACCAGTGACCCGTGAGCAGCTCCTGGGATGGAACACCCGGAGGGATGGGACACAGGGAGCGGTGTCCTGTCCCCGGTCCTGCCTGGGGAGCATTGCAGAGGAGAGAGCAGGTCTGCTTCCATGGGACACAGATGTGGCTGCACCTTGATGGCCCCGCTCTGAGGTTGTCTGTGCAGAAGTGGAGGCCATGGCAGAGGCTGGGGAACCTTGGAGATACAGTGCAGCCAGTCAGTGGTGGTGCTTGTCATGTGGAGCCCTTCCAGGCAGTGCCAGCACCAGCAGTGGGCAGGATGCTGCCCATTCAGGAGCACAGCAGTACAGAGAGGCAGCCGAGGGGGTGGCAGGGAGAGGCTGCTTTATTGGAGAGAATGCAGGGGACCCCAGGGAGGAGGATGAGGCTGAAGGTTCCAAGCCAGGGGGATGGTGCAGGGCCAGGACCTGGGCATGCAGGACTCGTGTCGGGCAGCAGCTCCCCTGTAGCCAGGCTGGCAGGAGGCAGCTGTGCCTGCAAAGGGAACAGAGAGCTGTCAGCGTGATGGGCCGCGGGGGCTGCAGGATCCCCAGGGCTGGCGGGCACCTGACTGACCTCAGTGGAGGGGCGTCACGCAGGACACTTTGCCGCAGCCATTCCTGCAGCACTTCTGGTTCCCGGAGCAGTTGGAGTCCGACTTGCACTGGTTTGTGCAGACGCCCAGCATGGGGATCCCGGGGCTGACGGGCGGGCACGTGCCAGGCTTCTCTGCAAAGGCAAAGGGACATGGCCTGAGCCCTGCCACTGCCAGCACACGGGGCAGGGCCGACCCTGCAGCCCTCAGAGCCATGGGCATGGCCTAGCCCCTGTCTGCCACAGTGGAAGGACCCCCATCCTGGCCAGCAGACCTGTTGACCCCATGGCACAGCCTGACCTGGCGGCACAGAGCATGCAGCCGCGACAGTGCCTTGACCCCACTTTCCCCCACAGTTGCCATGGCCAGTCCTGGCTGTGTGATTGCGGTGTGTGGGCTCAGCCAGGACCTCGTCGGGGGGCACAGGCTCCCCCCCCAGCCTGTGCCCAGTGTGCAGGGTCCCTGCCATCCTGTCCAGCTGCCTGCCACCAGCACTGGGCTCCCAGCTCTGCACCACACCATCCTGCACTGCAGCACAGCCAGGCCAGCTCTGTCCTTGCAGGTAGCCATGGAGGTACCAGAGCCTCGGGTTCACATCCATCTGTTTGCCACTGGACGTCTCAACTCCTGCCCCCGTTCACCGGGGCTGCCCCCCAGCAGGACCGGCGCAGAGAGTGAGCTCAGTCAGGTGACAGTGGGGCCATGTCCATGCAGGGCCAGGGATGATGGCTGGGAGGCAGGACCATGCCCATGCTCTGGGCTGGCTACTGCCCACCAGGCTGAGCAGGTAAGGAGGGCTGCGAGGGGAATGGTGCAGATCCCTGCCCACTGCTCCAGTCCCATGTTGCTGGGAGAAGGAAGGGTGAGTGTGGCCGCCGGGAGCACACCCGAGCCCCCCCCAGAGTCCCTGCTCAGTCCCCGATAACCGCACTGCAGGCAATGCACAACGGGCACCCAGGACCCGCATCCTGGAGCATGGGGGCCGCCGGCTGGGCTGGGCTGTGGCCTCGCGGCAGCAGGACCGGGAGCAGGAGGGAGGGTTACCGTCGGGCTTCTGGCAGGCCTTGCCGCAGGCCGCCGGGCAGCATTTAAGGGTGCTCTCGCAGTCGCCATCGGACTGGCACCCCACGGTGCAGTTCACTGCTTCTGTCGCCGGGTCTGGGCACACGCCGGCTTTTGCTGCAAGGCAAAGGTGGAGGTCATGGGTGGGCGCCGGGGCGGGAGATGCTGCCTCCAGTACCCAGGCTGGGTCCAGGGATGCTGCTAAGCCCAACCGTGCCGGGCGCCAGCTGGTTTTCGGCCCCGGCCCCCACCCCGGCAGGCCCTGGGGCTGGGAGTGATGCTGGCTGCTGGCCCGGGGCGTGCCGAGCCGTGCCGAGCCGTGCGCTCATACTCACTGGTGACATTCTGGGCGGATGCTGGCGGCAGCTCTGCCCAGAGAGCCAGGAGCCCCGCCAGGACGAGCACGCTGAGG
This sequence comes from Psittacus erithacus, assembly GCA_009867235.2. Taxonomy (NCBI): domain Eukaryota; kingdom Metazoa; phylum Chordata; class Aves; order Psittaciformes; family Psittacidae; genus Psittacus; species Psittacus erithacus. The sequence continues at coordinate 35,609 of WYDI02024555.1, read as the reverse complement.
GCCTTGGGCATGGTGCGGGACCGGCGCTGCGCCTCGGGCCGCCCGGCGGCCTTTAAGCTCCTGTACAGGTGGGGCGGCGGGCGGGAGGGCTCGGCCTTCCGGGTGGCTCCCTGGGGCCGGGCAGGGCCAGGCTCCCCCTTCGCGCTTGCACAACCCGAGTATCAGGTATCTGCCGCTGCTGGCGGCCGACCAGGGAGGGGGAGCCTGGAGGAGACCGGGCAGCCGCGCAGAAAACTGGCCGGGCAGGAAGAGCAGCCGCCAGCGCGGCCCCTTGTGCCGCACGCCCGAGCCCTCCGGACCCCGTGCCCAGCCAGGGGGGCACGGCGCTGTCGTGGCATCATGCAGGGCTCTGTGATGGAGCCCAAGGGGATGCCGCTGGTACGCCCGGCATGGACGCACCGGGGTGGCGCACGATCCACCCCTGCTCAGACTCGTCCTGCCACCGCCACTGCCGCGGTCTTGAGCTCGAGTGGAGCCCGCAGCCTGAGTCACTGGGGCCCCGATGCTGGCGTTGTGGATCGGCGGCTACTGCCACTCGCCCGGCTCCTGCTCCAGCCGCTTGTCCTCCTCCAGCTTTCGCTCCTCCACTGAAGGGCTCTCCAGGCTGCTGTGCCTCCGGCCGGCGCCCGCCCCGGGGCTGCCCTTGGTCCCTCCCGACAGCTCCTGCTGTCCGGCCGCAGCCTCCTCGCACAGCCCCCGCCATCCTCGCAGCCTCCAGCAGCCCCGGGGATGCGGCCCGGATCATCCGGCAGCACCGGTTGGGCGAGTGGCTGTCGGGGAGCGAGCAGCCGGCACGCTCTGGCTGTGCGCCCGGTGCTCCGGGCACGGCGGTGCTGCAGGACCCAGAGCCTTTCGGCACGGCGGCGTCTGGGATACCCCTCCAGAGGCCTGTATGTGCCCTTCGGCACACGGGGATGCAGCATCGAGCCGTGGTTTGTTTGCTCCAGTGGCCAAGCAGCCTGGAGCAGACTCTTTCCTGCCCTGCTCTCAGCAGTTTGCTGCCCGGCCAGTTCCTGTCTCCTCCACCGATGCTGTCAGTGGTGGCTTTAATTCCTTCTGATGCCCAGCACACAGCGTGGGGAGCCCAAGGACTCCCTTTGGCTCACAGCTCTCGGTGTCAGCTCAACACCTTTGGCTGTTTGGATGCCGCTGTTATGATGGTCCTCCTGCATGGTGCCGGTGCTGTCTGGCTGGGGGCCATGCGCTGTACACCACTGCTGGGGTCAATCCTAGAGCATCCCAGCTCCCTGGTGCCCATCCTGGGTATGTTCACAGGCTGAGCCTGCGCAGGGCAGAGGGTGAGACCTGCCCCATCTCCAGTGATGTGCCCTTGTTGCTGGCAGAGGCACCAGGGGCAGACCCAGCTCCAGGCTGGAGCATCCTGCAGACCTGTGTGGCCAAGGGCATGTGGGGCAGGGACACATTCCCTGCCCAAGTCACGAGCCAGTGTCCACTCTGCCGGGGTCCGTCTCCAGGTAATTTAACCCCACAGTCAACAATGCAGCAGTAAATCAGTAACTGTTTGCCTTTGCCTGCGGTCGCCTCCCTGCCACCGGTGTTTGTGCAGGAACAGGAGCTGGCGTGGATGGGCCAGTGCCTGCACCAACACTGCTCCGCACTACACCAACACCGGCAGCAGGATACGACCAGCGGGGATAGGAAAGGGCTGAGTGCTGAGAGAGCAATGGAGCTGCTGGGACTGGCGCCAGGACCCAGACACGCTTGGACTGGTGGGATGCTCCCACTCTGCCCATGAGACTGGGCCCCACTGGGGACAACGCGTGGGGGAACTGGGCTGGGCTGGTGCTTCTAGCCCGGGGCTGATGCTGGGACTCCATGAATAAAGGGCGTTGCAGCCCAGTGGCCTCCAGGCAGGGCTGGGACACGGTGCTCCTGTGGCGGGGGTGGGATGTAGGTGGTAACATGGCTGCTGCAAGTATGAGCCTTGGCTACAGCCTCTATCATCCAGACTGGACGTGAGGAACCTGTGCAGGGACAGGGCCCACCCAGATCCTGGAGCAGCAGAACTGCTGCCATTCCAATGCTGCTCACCCTGTGGTGCCATCCCTGCTGCCCGGGCAGGGGATGCCCCATGTCCCACTGCAGCTGAGCTGCTGCTCCCGTGCCAGAGGTGCTTCCCTTTGAGGGCCATTGCCCCAGTCTGACAGTGTGATTGCTCTGCCCCAGCGTGTGGCATGGTCTTGGTGCTGGTGGTGGGCAGCCAGCACGGGGACACTGTGAGGATGGGTGCCAGCAGATCGGCGATGCTGGAGCAGTCACATGGGAGCAGGTGGGAGCCCAGGAACAGGCATGTGGCAGGAGATGAGGGGGAAACCAGAGGGAAGGCGAGAGCCTTGGGGAGCAGTGTGGGTGTTGGCAGGTTTGCCCAAGGCTGTGCCTTGGCCCCAGTGTGCCCTGTGGCTGCTGAGCAGCCAATCCGGCTGGAGCTGCCCCCAGCCAGCTGGAGCTGTTGGAGAGTCGGCATCGCTTTCCGGAAGACAGAAATGCTTTGGCTCCTGTCCCCAGTGCGTGGCATTCAGGATGCTGCTGTCCCCACCCTGGCTCTTCCCGGCACTTCCTTGACAGAGGCTGAGGATGGATGTAGGGAGCAGGGGGGTCCGCCAGCATGGCGTCCCCGTCCCAATGCATGTCCCAGGGGGGATTCTGGCTGGGAACATGGGATCAGCAGCCCTGAGCCCAAACCCAGAGGCTCTTCCCTGCAACATCCCTGGGTGGCAGCATCTGCCACCGCTGAGCCTGGTCATGCTGGTTGCACCTAAGCCCTGCGAGTGACTGCGGCTCCTTCATGGCAGCAGAGAAGGTGCTGGAGTCACGTCTCCCTGGGAGCGAGCATGGTCAATGATTAAAAGGGCCAGGCAAGGTGCTCCTGGCTGCCTAACCAGCCTCCCGCAGTGGCACAGAGCAGGGAAAGCTGGGAACAGCAGTAGAGAAGGACACCCCTTCCTCTGGGAGACATCGGGCCTGGGCAGTCACAGCTCGGGTTCCCCACTCTGGATGCATGGGCTGATGCATGGGCATTGTCTGATCCTTCCTGGTTCCAGGGGCCCCTGCTGGGGCTCAGACGAGCACCCACTGGCAGGGGAATGCTGCTGCACACCGCAGGCCGGGGGCTCCCACCATGCTGCTGCTGCCACACTCCCTCCTGCCTGCACTGCCCGCATCATGCAGACCATGGTGGCCCCTCTTTGCGCTGCAGAGCCAGAGCCTTGATGGTGTGTGGGGGGCCCAGAGCTGGGAAAGAGCCTGGCTCTGTGCTGGTGTGGTCGCTCTGCCCTGCTCATCCCATGCAGGACCCCAGCCTGAGTCAGCCCCACGGCTGCCTGGTGTCCCCTGAGCACTCACCGGTGTTGGCAGGAGCTGCAGCATCCGGCTGTATGTGGGTGCACAGGGTGAGGATGCCCAGGAGCAGAACGATGGCAACCTTCATGGTGCTTCCTGCAGGTACCGATGGGCAGTGTGGGTCGCTGGGGGTTTATATCCGCGTAGGGCTGGGGAGGGGCTGCGCACACATCAACCTGTGCCGAAACTCGGCTGCCGCTCAGTTGTGCCCGAGGCAGCGACAGCGCCATGACATGTTACTGCCTGAGAATCATTTACCACAGCCCTGGCCCAGCTGTGGCAGCTGGGCTGCAGCTGCGGTGGGGATGGCAGCACCCAACAGCACCCAGAAACACCCTGCCCAGGGCACAGGGAGATGCGGCCATGGGCTGGGGCTTCCCCCATGGCCATGGGGAGCCTGAAGGAAGGGGCTGGAGCCCTGGGGCTTGGGAAAGAGGGGACAGGAGGAAGGCTGGTACATTCAGAGTGGCCCAGAGGGTGCAGATGGGACATTTCCTGTGACTGCAGGAGCTGGAGGTGCTGGGGTGGACCCACAGGTAGGGGTCAGAGGGTGGTCAGTCCCCTCACCAAGCTGTGGGACTGAACATCACCAATGTCAAGTGCTGCTCATGTGTCACAAGTGATTAGCTGAGTTCATCAACAGGAACTGAGCAGGAGAATGGTCCCGTGTGGCAGTGGCTGTCCTGGCGGCACAGCACAGGGTGTTCTGGGACAGAGCATCTCAGGATCTGTCCCCGGCCATACCCACACAAAGACCTGGTGTCTGCCTCCCCGGTCCCAGCTCAGTGCCTGCATCTCACAGAGCCACCATGGGTGAAGCTGACGTCCTGCGGGTGAGCGTGGCCTCGGAGGAGTGCAGCCTGTGTGACGGGCCAGGCTGGGCGCACCCGTGGCCCCCACCGTGCTCCGAGCATCATTCCAATGCAGGGACAGGCAGGTGGCTGCTGCCGTCATGTCCCGGCAGATGAGTGCTCTGGCGGGGTCAGCACCGGGGCTGCCTTTCACCTCTCTATTCACGGATCTGTGGAGAAGCCCCAGGTTAACAGTGCAGGGAAGGCACGGGGAGGCCGGCGCAGTGAAGGGTGGCTGTGCCGAGGCTGAAGCTTGCTCTGTGCCTGCAGGGACCCTGCGGTGCTGCCACTGCTGTGCCCTGAGACCCCACCAAATGGGTTTGTACCTCTCACTGTACCCCACTGAGTTGCTAAGGTCGGGCAGAGGCAGTGAGGGGGATGCCGGGGACTGTCCCTGCCCCGGGGCTGTCACAAGGCCAGCCCGGCTGGAAGGAGCTGTCTTTGTGCCGAGATCAACGCGAGCTCCGAGGTCTTGTTCGGGGTTTTACAGCTCAACGATCGCATTTCCCCATTTGGGGAAATTCCTGTTTGCGTCATCCCTGCTCCAAGTGGCCAAATGCGCTTCTTGTTACTGAAACTGTGCCTCTGAAACAAAGGGACCATTGGCCAGAGAACCAGGGCTGTGGAAGCAGTCCCGTCCCTGTTTATGTGCACAGGGTCTCTCTAAGCGATGCCTTTGCTCTGACGTGGCACAGTCCGCTGTGCTGATGTTGGGAGCCACCAGCGTCCCTTGAGCAGTGCCCTGTCCTTTGGCTGGTGCTGGTGGCTGCTGGCCCCGGGGGCTTCAGCCTCCCCCGCCTGCATGTGCCCATCCTGTGCCATTAATCTTGCTCGTGTCCTGCCTGTGTCCCGGGCCCGGGGGACGGTGCCCCCCACCTGCAGCCCAACTCGGCCGCTGCCCCCTCCCTGCCGGCAGCCCTCCGCCCCAGCGCAGCATCCCGGGCTCCTGCCGGCAGAGGAGGCTGTTGCTCCGTCAGAGGGCGCAGAGGCTCCCGGGCGGTATTAAAGCGGCCCCGGATCAGAGGCTGCTTCCTCCGGACGGTTCGGAGGTGGAAGGGGCAGAGGCTGCACCAGGTACGAGCGCGGCGCTGCCCTCCTTGCGTCGGGTGAGGCATCACGGAGAGGCCGCGGGAGAGTCTCAGCTCGGGGAAGTCCCGAGGAGCTGGTGCCGAACCGGTGGGTGATGCCTCCTCCCGCAGCGCCGCGGTGCTTCTGGGCAGGGCCTAGGGCTGGGGCGGGGGGGGGCCTCTGGTGGTGTTCGCTCAGGTTGTAACCCATCATTCTGGTTAGAGAGCTTATTCCCCGCATTTCGGTGGCAAGGCGGAGCAGCGCTCAGCATCAAAGCCGCGGCGCCCTCCCCATGGGCCCCTGGCAGTTCTGCAGGCACAGACAGCGAGGACCCAGGAGCAGGGGAGATGAAAAACCTGAAAGTGCGATTGATTATTCAGCTCCTCACTCGCCTGCTCTGCTCGGCCCCGAGTGGGCGCCGCGGCAGCTGCCGAGATGAGAGCCCCTGTGTGGGGGAGGGATAGGGCCAGCATCTCATCCCCAGCACCCTGATCCCCATCCCCAGCATCCTGACTCCTGACCCCAGCCCCTGTCTTGCCATGCCCCACAGTCCAGCCCTTGGGGGTTAATGGCACCTAAATGATGCCATGGAGGCTGCTGCTCCATAACAGCTTTAATAGCCCTGATCCATAACCACTGGCTGCGGTGCTGCCAAGGTGCTGGGGCTGGGTGGTGCCGGATGTTTGAGGCCTGGCGGCAGCCCCATTCCATGCATGGTGTGCCTGCTGGCGGCACAGGCAAGCAGCCTCCCAAAATGGGGTTTTTATTACAGCCATACATCACCGCGTCGCCTGATGTGGGCAGACGGCAGTGATTTTTCTTCGTGGTTTACAGACAAATGAGGAGAAGGAAAATTGATGTGAACTTTGCTATAGTGAGAGGTCAGGCACGGGCAGGGAGCTGGTTATGGATGAGCTGGAGTCTGCCTCGTCCCGGCCCTTCTCCAGGCTGGATGGATGGGAGGGCTGCAGTGGCAGGGCTGGGAGCATCGTGTCCAGTGTGGGGACTGTGCTGCAGCTCCAGCCACTGGAGGAGAGGGAGCTCCGGCTTTCCCAGACCTCATTGCCCACAACACGTCCTGAGCAGGCGGCTGTGCCCATCCCTGGCTGTGGGGATGCTCGGAGGGATGCTAAGGGGGAGCATGTGGGCAGGGTGATTAATTCCAGCCGGGATTCATTAGCGCTGCAGACGTGGTTTGGACGTGCAGCATCGGGTGAGCTGCTGTCAGCACCTTCTGGCGACATCTCGACTGCTTTTACCACGATTAAAGCTGCCTCCAAATGCCACAGTCCTGCCCAGTATAAGATAACAGTTAATACCCTCCAATAGCACCTATCAGCTTCTCCATAAGGTCCATAAATATTAATACAATTCTAATTAGTTCCTTTAAATACATTACCTAAGTGAAGCGTTTCCTGGGCAATAAATCAGTGCGGTTCGGCACCGTTAAGCAGATCATGCGCTCTCCCTGTCTGTCCCATGGCCAGTCCTGCTTGCCAGGGGATGGGACCCATAGCAGCCTGTGCTGTGCCATATGAGGGCTGGTGACGCTCCTGCCTTGGGAGTTTCCAGCTGCGGGATGGGAAAGGAGGGGTGTTTGGGGCTGGAACAGCCATGAGCTGGTGTCTGCTGTGATGCCTTCCTGCTGTGCTGGAGGGCTCTCCCAGCCCATGTCATGACAATGCAGCTCTGTGTGGGGAGGATGCATCGTGTGGTAGTGGCACTGGAAAAGAGCAAATATCAAACTCATTTGCTTGAGGAGAAATTAATACAGTGTGAAACATGTAGTGGGTGATTTAAGAAGCGAATTTAAAATCTCAACACAAATAGGTTTTTTTATAAGGTCAGAGGAAAGATTAAACTCTCCACACAAGCACAGCACTTGCCATTTCCACCGCTGCTTGCACCATAAATATTTGGGGCTGGTGCCTTGTCCCTGTGCTGCCCACGTGGTCAGATCCTGCTCACTGTGGCAAAGTGATCCCAGATCCAGATGTGGTGCTGGAAGAGCAGCAATGTCCCGGCATGTTGCCAGCTCTGGCTCCTCTTCCCACTGCCCAGCAGGGACCAGGATTGATGGTAAGAGATTTGAAAGGCTCCAAATGTGGAGGTTGTATCATGGAGCCACCCCATCCATCAAGAGACATCCATTATTAAGTAACACCCTGCACGCTGGGCTGATTTCACACCTTATCTGAACCCACCAGCTGTGCCCTAAATCCTGAGCGCCGCGACTGTCTGGAGGAATTCGGCTGCCTGTGCTTAAAATTAGCGTTAGCATCTATCATTTCCCCACACCAAATGGCTTTTGTGTCGGCACTTGGCAGCTCTCATCTGTCACAAGGGCTCTGGCTGCCCAGGTCTGTCCCCTCCCTGTCACTGTTGCAGGACCCCTCAATGGCAAAACATCACCCAAAGGCCAAGTGAAGCAGTTTGGCCTCTCCCTTTCGCCCAAGCTGGTGGCACCACTGGTGATGAGTACCTCCTCCATCCCTTTTGGCATGGCAGGCACCAGCTCTGCTCCTGGCCTGGCTGTTCCCATCTCTCCATCCCCAGTGCAGCCAGGCACAGCCTGCAGACTGTGTCTGGGCACGTGGTTCGCAGTGCCATGGTGCCGCGGTGCTGAGCCCCTCCTGGCTGCTGCTGCCTGCAGCTGTCCCTGGCGAGGAGCTCCTGCCAGGCAGGAGATGCTGGAGCTGTCGGTGTGATGAAAAGCCTCCTGCAGCAATGCAGATAACATACAAGCACAGGTCAGGCGAGGCCCCTGTAGCCCATCCATCAGGCACAGCAGCTACAGGCGCTCCCTATGCCACCATCTGATGCACGTTACCCAGCACAAATGTGTTTCTTCCCCCAAGGTTAAACGGATGAGTGAGGTTCAGGCACTGACAGCTCTGCCTGCCCCGGTGCAAGCGATAAACGAGCTGCAACAACCAGAGGGAGAAAAAAAGGGTTTGTTTTCTGTCAAATTCTCCTTTTGATGGTGCTGGCACGAGGGCAGAGTCAGCACAGGGACAGAGGATGGGGATCAGCTCCTGGTGTGGCCATGGGGCAGCTGGTGATGGGTGTTGTCACAGCCATGGTGACTGTCACTGTATCACCAGTGGTGATGGATGGGTGGGAGTGAGGACTTGCTGCGGCTCTGGAGCACGTGTTCGGTGCAGCCCCAGCATGGTGCTGAGCTGTGCCCACTGTGTCTCTGGCTCTGCCTACTGTGGGCACTACTGCCGCTGGGGCTGACCACGGTGCTGCGGTGCATGCCAGGCCGGTGTCCTGCTGCGCTGCCACTGCCCTCACTCAATGTCACACTTGGAGCCTGTCAATGTGAAGAAAGGTTTGCGGGCGATAAGCAATCACGCTGTCAGCCCCGGGCGCTGATTTACCGCGGCGGCGCTAACAGAGCGCGGATTTTTCTTAATCTAAATTGAAAACTACTCAAGTAGAAAAATAATTTCATTGCTTCACGTTGAAGGGGTGGGGGGAGAGGAAGGGGAAGAATCGCACAGGGTGGGGGCCTGGGGCTGCCCGCGCCCTCCACGGCTCTGCTCCCGGTCCGGGCCAGCACCCCTGGCCCATCAGTCTGGATTTGCAGCATGAAATACTTGGAGGGACTGGGAGTGGGAATGGGAATGAGCTGTGTCAGTGTGAGGGTTCTGGAGCACGGCCATTTCAGCATGGGTGTCCCCGTGCTGAATCCCAGCATTCAGGAGGTCAGGATTTAGGTCCACAGGAGCCATTTTCCATTAGGGAGGAGCTGGGACAGAGGTTAGGGGGGATCACAGCACGGTCCCATCCCCACTCAAGGCTGTGCCACAGGCCCCCAGTGCTGGCACAGGCAGGGATGTGCTGCCTTGCAGAGAGATGGGTAATTTGGAGTGCGGACAAATTCTGGGAGCATTTGCTGAGCTGGGTAATAACGCGCCCAGTGAGCTGCAGCCTGAGCACGCTGCCAAATTAAAGGGATTTTTTTCCCCTTTAATTTAAAAGTCACCATTGGGAAATCTCCGTCGGCCATGGCACTGATTTCCCCCCGGCCGCCTTCCTGCAGAAACCTTTAATTTTGATTGTCACACTTTGTGGAATTTAACTCGGGGAAGCAGAGCCATAAATAAGGTGCTGCTCTGGCTCCGAGGCTCCAGCTGTGCAGGGATGGTGACAGCACCAGCTAGGCGGAATGGTGGGAGCAGCCTGGGCATGGACATGGGCATCCCACCAGGACCATGGCAGGGGTTGCACTGGACCCCTTTGGCCTTGGAAGGCAGCACCAGGGAGGACGTCAAAGGCTGCAGGTTTGGCTCCGGGCTCTGCTCTGTCACTGGGGTGCTGTGGGGCAGGAGGAGGTGCCTGGGGCTTCTCCCAGTGTTTTTGGTCCCTGCAGCTTGGTGGAATCAGCGTGTGACCAATCCTCTCCCTACTGGGGCTTTGGGAGGGAACTGCCTGGTAGCCGGACTTGGCGCAGAGCTGATGTGAGCTCTGGGAAGGTTCCAGCCTGTTTGCATTTCACCCTTCAGTAATTTCACATTTACAGGTGCAATTAAGAGACCAGCCCAGCGTCATGAAGCCATAAGTGTGGAGAGACCTGAATCCTCACTGACTCCCGTGTGTGTTCCCATCCCTGGCCATCCGTCTGTCTGATCACACCGCGGTAATGCTGCAGTAATGGGCCTCGACTACATTAGATGCGGGTTGTTTAACTTCAGCACAGCCTGAGCCCTTCAGGTGGTGGCACAGGGCACAAGCAGAGGGGAGTGGTGTTGAATGGTGGCTACGGCACAACCAGGGCTGGGTTGGTGCCATGTTTATCACCCCAACAACCCTGTGTTTTACAGGCAACCCACCAATGTGGCAGTGCTGGCTGGACTGTGATGCCCAGGACAGCACCAGCACTGCATCCCTCCCATCCCACTTGTCCTGCTGCGGTGGGACATGGCTGGGAGAAGCTGTCTTTCCCTTTAAGCTTCCTCCCAGTTTAATTGGATAGCTTCGAGCTCCGGCTCATGATTTCTGCAGCAATTTGATCTGAGATTTCTTCCTTTGCCTCCATTATCCACTCTGATTAACTGAGCTGCCCCTGTCAGCACTGCTCGGTGGTGCGGGGAGCGCCGGCAAGAACATGTTAAAATGCATGAGCTGCTCCTGAGCAGCGATGCCCAACTGCAGGGATGGGGCTGCGGCTGCGGGGGGGCCTTGTCCAGGCCTGGTGGCAGTGCTGGGGTCCCGCGGGGTGTAGGGCTGCAGGCAGGGCCCCACCATCCCCCGTACTGCGGCTTTTCCACTTCGCAAAAGCTCATTTCACATTCCAGCTCCAACTTGTTCCCTTTTTTCCATTTTAATAACACCGAAAGCATCCGGAAGCGCTGCAGCACCCGCGGAAGAGCGAGAGCTGACATAATTAAAAAGAGGCTTCAATCAGGCTGTTTTCCTAATGGTTTGTCCTATCAGCCCACACGGCCCTGCACCCCCGTGCTCCCAACCCCCTGAGGCATCATTTACATTCCTTAATAACCCCTCATCACTATTCATGACGTGAGGAGGGCAATAACGGCTGAGTGCACAGCACTAATTCAATTTCTGCGAGGCTCAGTGTGTTTAGTTAATCACCGCGGGACCCGGGTTACTCAGTACAATTATTTATTCAGAATTAGATCTCAAAGCATCTGGATTGAAACCTGAACTCGGAATAAAATGAAGCCGGGATTCGGCTGCCCCCGCCGCGCTCAGCCGCTGCTCCCGCACCGGCGCTCAGTGCCGTGCTCGGGGCAGCCTTTGCGGGTCACTTCTGGGTGCTGGCGGCAGAGAGGGGCTCTAGAACAGGCGTGAGCGGGCTGGGGCCCTGCCTGCAGCAGCAGCACGGCCCGGAGCGCTCCCCCATGCTCCGGCTTCCCCCCCAGCTGTGTCCGGGGGCTCGGGGTATCCCCCGTGCACGGCGCAGGGGGCGGGAGGTGCTGTCTCCGCTGTCTGGTTCCTATTCCCGGCTTTCAGCACCGGTGCTTTCATGGTTCCGAGCAGCGGGGCTCCGTCGGGTTTGCAGCCGCCGGGGTGAGAAACGGCACCTGAGCCCCTGCGCCTTCCCCGCAGGGCTGCAGGTTCCCGGGATCACGTTTTATTCAGGGCTGTTAACGCAGCAGCTTCTCAAATTCCTGACTTTGTTTGTTTGAACGTTCCGTGTTCCCCTCCCCCGGTCCTCCCGGGGAAGCGAATCGACCGTGTTCAATCCCTTTGTCTAACGAGGAGAGGCTGCAGGAGGGAGGCGCTGAGTGAAAAGTATTCATAGATCATAGAATCATGGAATGCTTTGGATTGAAGGGGCCTTAAAGCTCCTCCAGCTCCAACCCCTGCCACGGGCAGCGACACCTTCCACTGGAGCCGCTTGCTCCAAGCCCCGGTGTCCAACCTGGCCGTGAGCACTGCCTGGTGCCTGCCTGCACCCGGGGTCTCCGGCTGCACTTCGCAGGTTTTAACAGCCATGGGGGTATTTGCTGCCGTGTGTCAGCGCTGCTCGAGCGACTGCGGCCGTGTCCCGGCTGGGCTGATCCCAACGCTCCACCCAGCAGAGCTAGAGGATGCGGTGATGATTCCTTTATCCCATCTTCCACGCACAGATTTGTCGTGTTAAGTCCGGCATGACGGATGCCGCTGCTCCGTAACGGAGCGACGGGGCGCGGGGGGCGCCGCTCCAAACGTTATCTATAGCTTTAATTTGGGGAGCGCTCAGCGCAGGCTCCCGCCGGGATGCGTGCAGGAGCCGCAGCCGGCGCAGCGCGGAGGCACTGCGACTCAGCGCTGGTGTCTAACGCTAAGCCACAATAAATCCGGCCAGACTCGGGCCAAGTCGACTCTCTTTAATTGCTCCCATTTGTTAAGCTGCGAACGCTAAACAATGCTTGAGCGTTCGAACAGTTCGAGCGCAGCCTTTAACGCTGCGGTCCAGCGGCGTGCACGGGGCGCGCTGGCGCCGGGCTCGGCGGAAGGATACAGGGACGCGGACGGCTCCGAGACCTTTGCCCTCGTCAGACTCTAAGTAGCCCCGGCTGTTTTGCGGCAGTGTGGTGCTTTTTGCCTCTCGCTTTCCGGCAGAGTGGCTTCCTCCCGGCTCTCCCTCGCTCTTTGCCTTACGGCGCGGTGTCGCGCTGTCCCGGTTGTTGGCGGCAGTTCCGCGGCGGCGGGGCCCGGCCGGTGCCATGGACGTGGGGGAGCTGCTCAGCTATCAGGTGAGCGGCGGCCACCGGGGCCGGGGCAGCGGCCCCGGCGTTTCCTGCCTCCCCGCTGGGGAGGGACGGGGCAGCCGCCGTCGGAAGCGCGGTGCTTGGCCGTTGGTGCCGGTAGCGCTGCAGGGCCGGGCCCGCCGCAGCTCGAGGCGGGCCGCCGTGCGGAGCGTGCCCGGCCGCGCTCGCAGGACCCCGGTACGGTGCCGCTGAGGCCTGGGACACGAGGAGCACTGGTGGGAGCCGGTTACCGGGGCTCCTGAGCGCCGCGACCGTGCTGCTGATGGGCTCTCCCAGGCAGACGAGGTTCGGTGTCGCTGTCGGGCCGTGTCCCGAGTCAAACCAGCGCTGGTTTCTGCCCTGTGCTCTCGCTCTTCCTTCCCCTCTTTCAGGACAAACCCCATGCGATTCTCACCGAAGCCTTTGGGAAAGTTTTCCTCTTTGGGAAAGTTTCCTTTTATCCTGTGAGTGTTCTGCTCCCGGTGTGTGGCTGCTCCTTGTTCAGAGCTTGGTTATAACGTGGATGGTGCTTTCACTGTCCGGGAGTGGGTTCGTGTCCCGGTGTGGCTCAGTGCCGGGGCCGGTGCTGCCGTTCCGTGTGTGGCAGCGTTGCCTGGTACCTCCTTGCCCGGAGTTATCCCAGCACAGGAGCTGTGTGATTTGATCCATGCCTAAATTCCAGACACAAGGTTCCTTATGGAATCCCTTCCCACGTGCCCCTGGTGTGTGCTGTGGGGACACTGTGTGTGTTCAGAGGTGGAAGGAGCATCCTGCTACACAGCACATGTCTGTGTGTCCAGAGGGTGTCCCTGGGAGGTACGCAAGGAAGGGGGGGAATGTTGGAGGTTACCTTTGAGTCTGGGGAATTTCTCACCATCTGAGTTCAGACCTCCCAGATTGGGTTGGGGTGAATACAGGTGAGGGGAGTGAGGAGCAGGAGGTGGATAAACAGCTCTGGTTCTGAGAAATGGGGTTCCCTTCTGCAAGGGCTGAAAGATGGAAACAAGGAATTGGAAGGAGCAGGTTTTGCTGCCTCCAACCCGTCAGGTGTCTGCCATGGCTCTGAGCCTGGCAGAGCAGGAGCCTTTCTGAGTTGTTCTTAGAAATGCACCCTTGTCCACCAGGTGAATCAGATACAGAGTAGTTCTGTGGTGCCTGTGCCACAGAAAGGATTCCAGCCTGTGTGTGGTGGAGAAATGAAGGGAGCTCCATGTTGTTCCTGGCTGATGGGCTGCTGCTTCTGCTAGGAGGAGGAGGGCTCAGGAGCTGGTGAGGAGAAGGATGATGTGAGGAGGAGGGTATCTGCTGTCTGGTGTCATGAGGCTGTCTTGGACACAAGCTGGACCTTTTCCTACCCTGGGCTGGTTCAGGATCTTCTCTACCATTGCTGCAGGGGTGGCACTGGCTGTTGGGGGTGGATGTTGTGCTCCTCAGCCCTCTGATTTTAATCTCTTGCTGCAGATGAATCCGTCTCCTCTGCTTCCCTCAGCACAGCCCACAATAATTGCTTTTTTCTTGCAGTGTTTTGAATTTCTCTCCTCTAAATGCCTGATCTGTGCCCTTGCTTAATCAAGATGATGTTCTCCCTTGCTGCCAAGTCTGGCGTGGAAGATTTCAGGCATTGTGCCACCGACTCAGCACCACGTGTGGGGAAAAGAAACCTCTTGCAACAAAAAATACAATTAAACAGCACCTGGCAGTTTATACAAGCTCAGAAATCCATAAACTTATGTGTTGCTGTAAAACAGTTGCAGATGGTCTGAGCTGATGGTTAAATATCGCTGCTGTTCTGCCCAGCTCCTCTGTCTGGTCTCCCATTAGGGGGGTAGCAGAGGGTACAGAGACAACCCTGGCCCTTCCCAGAGATCCCTTCCAGTTGGGAGTAATAAGGGAGGCTGCTTTAACTGCCATTCAGTGCAGCTCTCACTGCTGTGAGTGATCATTACAAACGGCTCATTTTGTAATGCGCTGTTAGTAAACTCAGATAACAGAAGCAGCAGCAGATAAGGGGTGAGGTCTCGCTGAGGCCGGGCCATCTGCTCACTGTGGGAATGGGCTGCGTGTGGTTTATTGTGGGATGGGTCCTTGCGGATCAGCAAAGGCACAACAATTGCTGCTGCTGTAGCTCATTCTCTGTAAATCTGCACTGGAATGGGTGCCCTGGTGCAGGGGCTGCTCAGCTGTGCGGGTTTTTGACTCTCCAGCCTTGTTATCCCAGTGCCTCTCATCCTGCTTGTGGGTTCTGGAGCTGTCGCTGGCCCCATGTGGCGGAGCCTGGGTGTACTTACTGGTGAGCTGGTACCCAGCCTGATGCACTGCTGGCTGCAGCTGAGCTTTTAGTTTTCTTTTTGCTGTGTTATCCCTGGCCATCGAACCAGGGCAGGGAAGGTCCCTGCCCCACAGGGTCCTGCACTCCTCAGGGTGAGTCTGGAGAGGCTGTGGGTTCTTTCTCTCTGACAGTAATAATCCATATCCATGGGAGTGCAGGGCATGACTTGCATTTCAGTTGCCTCAGCTTGTGTTGAGTTTGAGCTCTTGGGGCTTGCTGAGATGTCTGGATTTTCTTGGTACCAATTCCCTATTTTTAACACTCGGATCCTGCACAATCCAGAAGTGTGGTGTTTCAGGAAGAAAAAACAATCCAAGTACGATTGATCAAAGCTTGGTTTGTCACAAATACTGGACACAAAATGAAGAAGTTAGTGAAGATGCCCCTGGAGACCCTGGGGATCCTGCCCTGGCAGCTCCTGTGGCGCTTACTGCTGTGGCGGCTCAGGGCACGCTGTGGCCGCTGCAGGAGCTGCATCACTTAGGAAGATTTATTTCAGGTTTCAGTAACAATTTCTGAGCTCACAGTAACGAGGTTACGTACAAAGCAGATGTCTCAGTAATGTGAAACTCCATTACTGAGGCTCCTCTAAACCTGCCTGGTGCTCAGAGAAGGCTGGAAGCAGCTGGGGGCCTAAACAATGTTCTTGGATCTGATGGGGTGCTTTATCCTGATATTAATGTGCCGTCAGTGCTCTGAGGGAGACTGGGGCCCTGGGCAGAGCCTGTCCTGTGTTTGGGGTATGGTTGCTCTCATGTCTGCTGGGTGCTTGTGTTCCAGGGGCTGTGACCAGTGGGTGCTTCCAGGGCAGGTCTGTGCCCACCTAGGGTCTGTCCTTACCGCAGAGCACATATGGCTGGGTCTGGGAGAGAAACAATGATAATTCCATTCACCAGTCACCAGCTTTTGTTTACTTGTATTTTATAAATGTCAGCTTCTTAAAGCCCTTTTGTATTCACTGCTTTTTGTGTGCTGATATCAGTGTTAGATTTAAATGAAAATGTCTTTGGAATAAATTACTGTGAATGCTCTGCACTCAGTGGAACGGAATTAAGCTTAACTAACAAAACAATTCCACACTGTTCTTTTTGTGCCTTTACTAATGAATCCCAGCTCCTTGCCAAATGCACCTTAGCACAGCTGAGTATAAACCCCATGTTTTATTTAGCAAATGATGAACTTTCTGTTCCCTACTAGAAAGCAAAACTTGTGTAGATGTGCATGAAGCTGTGACACTGTTTAAATGAGTGTGTTAAGGCACAACATATGTGTTCACACAGCATCACTGTGAGGATGGTGGGATACTGGCACAGGGTGCCTAGAGAAGCTGTGGTTGCCCCATCCCTGGCAGTGTTCAAGGGTGGGTTGGACACAGGGGCTTGGAGCAAACTGCTCTAGTGGAAGGTGTCCCTGCCTGCGGCAGAGGTTGGAACTGGATGAGCTTTAAGCTCCCTTCCAACCCAAACCATTCCATGATTCTGTGGTTCTATGGACATACACCAGTGTCAGCACAGCAATGGATGTGCTTAATTCTTGTTGGTTGGTGACAGTCCTTGAGCAAATGCAAACCTCAGGAGAGTCAATGGGCAGAGGCTGATGCTCAGCTTGAACCAGCAGCCCCTGACCATGGCAGCTGGGCAGGCGGTGGGTGCCTCCCTCCAGCCTCTTTTCCTTGGTTTCAGTAGTGTTGGAGAACAGCAATATTCTGAGTGAGGTTTTGCATAACATCAATAACAGAAGGAAAAAACCTTAATGCCCACTTAATGTGTTTGCTGGGAATTCAATTACTGCCTATTGCTGCTCTGTTGCAGCATTAATAATTGCATACAGGGCAGCTCCATAATTTATCATAGTGATTCCTGGGATGTGTGACAGAAGATTCCTCCCCCCCAACAATGCACAAATACAAGAAGGATAAAGCAGTTGAGACTGAGGCAGGGTGTAAATGCTGCTGCTGAGGATGTGCTCAGAGGAAATGGTTTGGTGTCATGATGGAGTTTTAATTTAGATTTGTTGGGGTGATGTAGCCCCTGCCCATGGTCCCTCATTACAGCCACGTCTCACTGAGGGGTTTGTTCCTTTTTTAATGCTTAGAAATGAGTGTGAGGAGTGAGATTCTGACCCCCTGGGCACAGAGCAGCCAGGGCAAATCTTGTGGGGCCTTTTGCTAAGGGGGTCAGGATTCCCTGTTTCTGTAGCTGTGTGTAATGCTGATCTATTGTGTGTGCATTGGGATGAACTGGGTGTTACTGACTGAGGGGAAGGACAGGGACCTTTACGTTTCTAAGGGCACTGAGTAAGGAACATGTACTTACCTCAGGTTTTTCCCGAGATGGTTCCTTTAGAAAAGCACCTTTTCTCTTTTTCTTTATTGGGTTGCTCATTGCTTGGGGAGGGTTTGAACTCCTGGTTGTTGACAGTGACACATTTGTTTCTAAATGGATCTGTGTGAAATTAGACTTTAATGTACCTAGAAAAGAAGTAATAGGAATTTGCTTTAAAAAAAGCCCCAACAACCACTACCCCCCCCCCCCAACCCCTTCTGGCAAATGAATTTTCATTTCAAAGAATCTCTGAGTATGCTTCTACTTCACGGCTATTGAATTATGAGCTGAGTAACTGCTTTAAAAGTGCATGGGAGCACTTTAGAAGAGTTTAAAGTCCGGAATGTTCTGTCCCTAATGGAAGTGGAAATGGCAGTGAGGATGTAGGGAGGAGGGAAATGGATAACGGGTTTGAACAGGTCTAGCTGGGGGCCAGCACTGAGAGCTTCTGTTCGTGCTAATCAGGAGCAGAAACTTGATTGTGCCTCTCCTCGAAGTGGTGATGACTTGGTAACCCTGAAAACAACCAGATGGCGGCCAGGCTGGTCCAGCTGGCTTCTGGGTGTAGTGGGCACTTGGGGGGCCTTCTGGGTGCGAGGAGCACTTCGGTGCTGTTTGGGTGGAGTCTTTTGTTGGGTTGGGTTTTGGGTTTTGTTTCACATCTCTCCCAGAGCGGGGTTTTCCTGGGAGCAGAGCTTTCGTTTGCTGGCTTTTCCTTCCCATGGAGGTAAATAGCGGCTTGATGCTCCCTGGGCTGTGCAGAGGAGCCGCCGGAGCTGGCCTGCGGCGTGCACATCGAGATCGGAATTGCAGTGGGAATGTCTTACGAACAGTGATGGGAAGTCAAAGTATTTTTCCTGTGGTCATTGTTCATAACACACAGGCTGCTTTCAAATGGTAAAGAATTAAGCTTTGTTTTCTTGTAGGTGTAGAGCATGCGCTGCTCTGTTCTAGCCTGGTTGTCCTTCAGAAAAATAAGAGACACCAAGTTTAATATCCTTGTAATGCTTGAGGGGAGAGTTTCTTCTTCTATTGCAAATGCGGCCATCCCTTTTTGCCTAAATTAAACCACAGGATCAGGGTTAATGGACTTTTTCCTTGTCCCTGGCAAATTACCTTTAATTTTGACAATAAATAGAAATTGTGGCACAAAATCATGGGTCAGTGGCTGGGGCTGGACTCCTGCCTCGGCAGCTGTAGCCTTTGCCTGCGGAGATGTTTTCCCGGGAATGGTGTTCATAGATCAAATAAGGTAGGATGTTGACACAGCTCTTGGCAGAGGCATTCATCTGCCCTTGTGATGTTCCACTTCACTAAATTAATTTCCTTTCCCATTTTCAGAGCTGTTGAGCGCTGTGTAAGCAAATGTTTGAAGCAACTTGTAAGAATTTCCTCTTTGTGTCTTGTAATCCTGGAGTTCTGCCTTGCAGGGGTTGCGGGGACTTGTACTCATTCCTCTTCTTTCCCTGGCTGTAGCCTAACAGAGGGACAAAAAGGCCTCGTGATGAAGAGGAAGAGGAAATCAAAGCCCGTCGGAAGCAGGCAAGCACGCGGGAGCACGGCCGTCACCGGGAAGAAGAGTCGGCTGCGCTGGAGGAAACTGATGATGAGAAGAAGAAACTCCTTCAGATAATTGAGAGGGATGGCGAGGAGGAAGAGGAGGAGGTAAATCACCAGTGTCCTGTGGGAAAGGGGAGGCAAGGGGAAGGAGCAAACATTAAATCACTTCTCTGATTTCCATTTCTTGGCAGGCAGGTGATGAGACCAACTGGTTATTTCCACATGCCTCATGCAGTGTGAGGTTACGGTTTTACTTCCCTGCCCCATGACGTGTTCATGAATTCCAGACAGGTCTTCTCACAGATATCCTCTGAGGGCTTAAGGGGAGGCAAGAGAGAGGGGGAAGGGAAAGCTTTCAACCGTAATCTCTGCTTTAGGCTAGAATTGCCTTCTAAAATGTATTTTTAGGGAGCAGTTTGTGTTCGATCCCATTTCCTCACTGATGTTCATCAGTGCCCCAGCCATGCAGTGCCCTCCCCTCTCTGAGGCTGTGCAGCAGCAAATAACCATTCTGCTGTGCAGGAAAGGTCTTGGGTCATAGGGTGGGTGGCAGCTGTCAAAGGTAAATGATTTCAAGCCTTCAAGACAGAAATCCAATGCAGCATTGGCCTTTCTGCCAAGGGCCAGGGAAAAGATCACTTTATAAATGTGACACATGGATTGGTATAAATCTTGAAGATATTTGCTTCCTGCTGCCTGTTTGATAAAAACCCAAGTGATATTCACCACTGCAGGATCATGTAGGTTTGTAAAGTATCGTTGTTCTCTGTACACAGCATTGATGGCATTCCTCTCTGAAAGGCTCCCTGTTTTTTTGATGTTGAGCTATTGCCATGGCAGTGGTCGCTGATAGCGAAGGATAAAGCAGGATTTTTGTATGGGTCAGCTCCTGTGAGATGAATGGACTCAGACAAGGTCCTCTTGACTGGCTGGAGCCTCATGGATTCCTGCAGTGCACAAGTCCCTTGTCTTTGTCAAGCAGAGTTCACTCATCCAGACATCTTAAGGGCTGACTTCTAAGGTTCCTTTAGACCCAAAGTCTCTCATTTATTATCTTAAATGCAGTTGATGTAAGCGCCATTAAAATGTGCTTTGTAGCGTGGAATCTGCTGGAAGGGAGCTAATCTGTGGGACGCCGCAATACTGAATGCAAATTAAATGAAGATACAAATAGAGGAGAGGGGAGATGTTCCACAAGAAATCTCTACTGGCAATGTTTTAATAAAAGTGCACTGAAATAATGAAGCAGAGAAGATAACAGCAGTGTGTTTGAGGTGTCAGGGAGGGAGCTGGAGTTCTGTCACTGCCGTGCAGTAAATGTGTGTTGCCAACTGAGAAACACCTCAGAAGCACTTAAAAAAAAAAAAAAGAAAGTACTAGAGTAAAATATTGATTTATTTTTTTTCTTCTGAAAACAGCAGTGAAAGCTTATCCAAGTGAGGAAAATCCAAAGAACATAAACTGGGGGTGGTTAAATGCAGAGCTGCGTAAGGAAGCAGCACAGTGGCCTTCTGGAAAGAAACCGTCCATGGTCATGAACTTTACTCTGGTACATCAGAAGCAAAAAGCCTCAAGAGGTGCTGGTGGTGTTGATAATAACAGTTATGGAAGAGCAGTGAGAGGAAGATGAGCCATTGCAGGGCTAGTTTGTGGTTTTTCATTGGTGCTCAGGGTCAGAAAGGGTCAGGAGCAGTTCTCGTTCTTTTCCAGGATCCTTCCATTGAAAATCCTGGGTTTATAACAATCTGACTTGCAGGTTTTTGCTTTCAGGAGCTTGCTCAGGTCCAAGTTGGAGTAAATCCACAGCTAACAGTAACAGTGTGAGGGTTTTGGCAGGTTTCTGCCCTGTCACTGCTGGGGTGGCAGCTTGCTTCTGAAGGATCTGAGCCAGACCACAGTCTCACCACATCACTGTGCTCTTGGTTTTTCCGGGTAATTGTTCCAGCCATCCCAAGCTGTTTTGTGCTCTCTCTGGTTTGGTTAGGAGGAACCTTTGGATGAAAGTTCAGTGAAAAAGATGATTCTCACCTTTGAGAAGAGATCTTACAAAAACCAGGAGCTGCGGATCAAGTTCCCTGACAATCCAGAGAAGTAAGATTGTGCTCATCCCCTACTGCCCTTTTTCCTTTGATTTTAGGTTTCAGCCCTGAATCAATTTCTTGACTATACATATGTTTTTAGTTACACAAGGCTCATGTAACAGCAGTTATCACTGTGGTGTTCTAAATTGTATTTGAAACTAGGCTTCCTGACACATCTTGCCTGGCATCTCCTGGAGGGTGCTGGGCTCTGCTTTGAGGGGACTGGGCACTGAACACACCTTGTGCACCACTTCCCTTTTCCTTAACCATGTTTGTGTCTCCTCAGGTTCATGGAGTCCGAGCTGGATTTAAATGACATCATCCAGGAGATGCACGTGATCGCCACAATGCCGGACCTGTATCACCTGCTGGTGGAGCTCAATGCGGTGCAGTCCCTCCTGGGGCTGCTGGGACATGACAACACAGATATCCTTTGGTTGCTAAAGCAGCTCTCATGACAGAGGCTTTCTACAGGCTTTGCTGTAATCTCCTATATCCAGCTCTTTCAGGCTCCCATGATTTTCTCTTCTCTCCCACCACACTGAATTTATGTTTTCTTCCTTTTTTTTGTCCAAGTGAAAGTCTTCTCTCTTCAAGTAATATAATCAAGCTGTTATTCTCCTTTCTTGTTTTATGACCCTTTCATCCAGGTGTGAGTGACTGTGTTAGGGTGTGGGCAGATGAGAGCCCAGGAAGAGCTGAAGTGTGGGTTTAGCAGCTCTTGAACTGTGAGCAACCCTTGTCTGGAACAGCCCCGATAAGACCAGAACCAGTTTATCCCTTTCTCCTGAGGCTGAGCTGTCACACCATCAGCTGTTCACTGTGGGCTCCCTCACCGCAGTGCTATGCTTTGGCTTGTAGGTGTGGTAAATTCTTAATGTGCCCACACCTTCACTTTGGTGTGCCCAGAGGTTGAGGTTTGAGTGGCCCCTCTGGTTACAGAAATACCAGAGGCATTTCCATGCTTAGTTAGTTCTGGTGTTGCTGAACCAATCCCTGTGTGCCCATCCCTTCTGTCTCTGACCATCTGAGGACATTTTAGAGAGTTTTCTGTCTCTGCTGTCAGAGACTTTGGTAGCTTTGAACAAAAACAGTGTAATTTTTTGGATATGCTGGTGCCTTGATGCTCAGCTGATAGCTTGAACTATGCCTGGCTTACCGCTGGGCAGCCTTTAGAAGCAGAGCTCAGCCTGTATTGCTTGTGGCATATTCTACAGTAGATGAAGCTGGAAAATTGTGACAAGATGTGGGAGCCAGTGTGTCTGTGTCCTAACAGACACTGGTAGACAGAGAGAGCAGTGAAGCCCAGCAGAAAGGGCTCCAGATGTAGATATGGGACTACAGCAGCTTTTCTTCTTCCTTTTTTATTGATTCATGACCTTAGCAGAGTGATTTATTCTTTATTTTTCTTTGTATGAAGAAGCAGATAACACTTACGAGCTCTTCTGAGGTGTTTTGAAATAGGCAATGTTAAAAGGACCATTGGTGCTAAATGTTGTGGTCTGACTCACAGGTCTTGGTTTTCTTTTTTAGCCCTTTTCCTTAGTGCCATGTACTAAGCATCCATCATTCATTCTTTCAAAGTGGGGGCAGTGATCAGAAGCTGGAACCAAAACATAAATATTTTATGGCGTATTGCTTTATATTAGAAAGAGTGCTTATGTGTTTGGGTGTGTGACTGTCATCTACCTGAGCCTTGGTATGGTGAATGCTGATCCCTGCAAAACACCAACCACCACAGCCTCCCTTATCTGTGAGCTGGAATGGGAGTCACTCTCAAGTAAGCATCTGTTAAGGATTTACTGCTGTCCCATGGGAAGCTCCCATGTGCATGACCAGCTTCATGGCTGCCAGCATTTCAGATGTATTTCTTGCCAGGCACTGCAGGTTTTTGTGTCTCTGTGTGATAGGAAAGCTTACAGTGAACTTCTCATTCACAGGGAAGAGATGAACTCTGGAATAACAGAGCTGGTCCATGGCTGGGGTGCATGGGAAGGGAGCTTGCTGTGTCCTGTCAGCCATGGAAAGCCATGTCCTTGGGTCACTGCTGCTGTCAAAGACTTGTCCCGGTTTCCACTTTGAACTCTTTTTAACTGGTTTGCAGCTTGCCTGACAGTCAGTGCAGGGGTGGAGATCTGGGCTCTGAATTGCAGTTCTGGGAAAAGTGTATTTCTTGTTATAAAACTGCTGAAGTGTTTTCAGATCTGTTGGAAATAGGACACAGGCTGTAGTAGTGCCTCTCCTGTGTGCCGCTGCTTGTGTTCGGGGTATAAACGCTATCAGGTGGAGCATCCAGACAAAACTCAGTGGATTCAGCTCAAGTTTTCTAATGATTTTTTGTTAAAACAAATAGAAAAGGATTTTTAAAATGAGTTCTTCAAGGACAGAACTAAACAAATGGCCTTCAGATGCAATTTAAATGTGGTGGCTTGAGGGACTAATACAAGGAGACAAAAGCAATGTCCAGGGGGAGCAAATAGTCTGCTGTATGATTCATGCAGTTTCATACAGCACAAGTGAATGAAAGATGATCACCAGCACGATTTAGTCATGAAAGACAGGAAAGCTTCAAGTGAGGTTTTGCTTTACTATCTCCTAAATTTTATAGGACAACAGATACCGTCACTGGAAGCCTTCACAGAAGCCCCCTCCCAGAAGCAGGGCGAGCTCCTCTGCCTGCTGAGCTCTTTGCTGAGCTCTCTCAGAAGAGCCTGGCTCTGTTGTCCATCAAGACATGTCCTGTTCCTCAGGAAAATGTCCAGGTACCTTTGGCTTGGTTGAGGAGCGGATAAAGACAGTGGTGGTGTTGCTGCTGCATGTCTTCTGCAGCACCTAGACACAGATTACTTGGGGTTGGGACAGGCAGCAATCTGTGAATCTTCCCTGAGGTTTGATAAGTCCTGAGATTTCATACATCTTGCTAAGAAAAGATGTATGAAAATGCTTCTCCTACCACTGCTTATGTCTGAGCAAATATACAAACAGAAGGACCAGGAGGATCCTTGGCCTAGGCCCTCTAAAGACATTCATCACTGAACTGTGATGGGAATGTGCTGAAAGCTATGTCTCTGGCTCTGCCCCAGCGGGGCTCAAGCAGGATTGATCAATGTGTCTGTGAGTACAGGGAAGTGGGTCTAATGAGGTGCAGAGTGTCTCATATAACAAAGCTGTGTTATGCAGCCCAGAGTTAATGAGTGGGAATGGGACTGGCAGGAGCTGTGCTGTTCCATGAGCTCCACGGAGAGGAACATGCTTTCCCCACTGAGCTGGGCAGGGGGAGAGCCATGCTCCTGCAGCTGCTGTGTTGCGTGCATTCTACTAGGTTAGTGGGGAGATTGCTGGGAGCAGGACACCTAAATCAGGTTATTGACCTCATTTCTCTGCTTACATTCAGTCTTGGCAGTGCAGGATAGTCCCTTCTTACACCAGTGCTTGCAGTTTTGGTCTGAAAAAATAAGCATCATCGAGAAAGAGCAATGTTGCTTGATGCGGTGAGCACAGTCACATCTGGCTTTACCATTCTAGTTGCTGGGATTCCTGACTTTAGTGCTTTCAAGGACGGTGCTGACGCAGTCTGTGCTCTTGTGTTCCTGTGTCCACTGCTGCAGTATTACCACTTGTTTTGGATCATGTTGGGAGCATGCTGAAACAAGAGCAATCTGCCTTAGATATTAAATGTGTCAGTTGTCCTTAACACCTAGCACATGTTTCCATAGCAGTGGTAGACTTGCTTCAAGAGCTGACAGACATCGATACTCTCCATGAGAGTGAAGAAGGAGCTGAAGTCCTCATAGACGCTCTGGTAAGTTGTGAACCGCAGGAATGTCAATGCTTGACGTCTGCTGGAGCACTCCTTTTTGGAAGGAACGCACTCATATTGCAAAACCTGCCTAGGCTGCAGATTGTTTTGTGTGGGGAGGGAGCATGAAGTGATGTTTGTGCCTTGGACTGTGTCCTGCTGAGCTTCATTTGCATTTTTCTTCCTTCTTGCGGGGAAGGGGTGACCTGTTCACCCGTGAAAAGCTGAAGTTTGTGGCAGGGCTCTGATCTTTATCTGAAGGACAACGGAGCCACCGTGAGCTTTCAGTCTGGCTTCTTGCACAGGAGTCAATTGCCTTCTACCCAGGAACTCTTGTTTCAAACCCCAGGTCTGTGCTTGAGCTGGAACATGTTGTTATAGGGAGGGTGTGTGGTTTTCCTAACAAGAAGTACAAGTTTTCATTTAACAGAGGAATGCATTTTACAGGTAGAGGAGGACTGAGAGGCCATGATCCTTTTTGGTGCAGAGATTAGACAACCTACGTGCAGCAGAGGCTGCGTGGCTCACTCTCCTGCCTGGTTAACCCTCTGGAGTGCCTCTTGGCCTCTGTGGTGGGGGACTTCCCCTTTTCCTGGCATCTGGGCTGGATGCAGGAGGAGGATGCCCTCTGGAGAAGTGATGCCCCCCAAAGCCTGAGATTTGTGGGCCCTGCTTTTGGGCAGCTCCTGCTGGCAAGTTCTGCTTGTCTGAATCATTATGGCTGTGTCTTGTTCTATAACTATCATGTTGAAATTGGAAAAGTGGGAATTAGGATTTTTCTGTTTGCTTTGTTTGGCTGCTCTGTTCTACAATCCTTTGTGTCCAGTCCCTGTAGTGTTACCTCCAGAGGTTAATGATGGTGGCCCTGAGCTGTGTTCCTTCAGCTGCCTTCTGGGCTGTTGTAATTCCTCTCCTTCGTGGGCAGATTGCAGATGATGAGATGGAGAGGGGCTGCTGGAGAAGATGCTTTCTGTAAAATGTGCAGAGATAGTAAATCAAGTGAAGTTCCTTCTTTGTTTTCCTTGTTACTGATAATAGCCAAGTTCTAGAGGCTTTATTGTCCTCTTTGAAAGGAATGGGCCAGGCATATCTTGGGAGAAATGTTTAGATCTCTGCTTTTGAGATGACTTTTTCTTTCTTTAAAGAAAGTGGATGTAATGCTGTAGGGATCTGGGAAGATTGCTGCACTCCCTTCCACACCAGCTGATACTTGTACTGCTTCCATGTGCTCACTGGGCCCAAAGCTAGGAGTTAGAATGGGAAATGTTATTTTGTTTAACTCTCCCAATCTCATGTCTGCAATGGAAAGTTAGCCAAAGTCAGGGTGCACTCTGCGCAACTGCACCTTGAAGAGCACACTTGCTACTTGTGCTGGCTTTTTGAGGAGGAGGCCCCACCTCCAGATGTGGGTTCCTGCTCCTGATGTTGGTCTCTGGGTCTCATTGGCTTGCTTGGAACATGCAGCTTGCTCAGACCAAGGGAGGCTTCCAGTGGTGACCATTCAGCTTCTGGATTTGAGGCTGTGTGTGTGAGCATCGATCCTTCAGGTTTCTGTATCCCCTAAGGTGGAAGATAGAAGAGAAATATGGGCAAACCAGTGTAACCAGTGGAAATGGAGCTGCTCAAAGGGCTGCCAGCCTGCCCATGGTGCCTCCCACTCGGCATTGCGAGGGATTATGAATCAATCAGGCTGGTTCAGGAAATGAAACTGTGACAAGGTGCATGTTTTCCTCCAGATGTTTTTCTGTTTAATCTGAAACACAAAAGTTGTTTAATTAATTAGGGCAAACACAGCAGCAGATCTACTCAGTGATTCCTTTGTTTCCTCTGAGATTTTAGAGCAAGACTATTAATGCCTTCTGCTCGTGCCTGGCAGGATGCTTCAGTACAGCTTATTGACTTTTATTATAAAACCCCATTCTCTCTCCTTCTTCTTCCTCTTTTTTCAGTCACCTTTTCCCTTTTCTCTTTCACTGGTGTTCAGGTGGAGGGCCAGGTTGTGGCCTTGTTGGTCCAGAATTTGGAGCGCCTGGATGAAAGTGTGAAGGAGGAAGCTGATGGTGTCCACAACACACTGGGCAAGTGGCTGTTGCCTGTCACTTCTTTCTGGTGTTGTACAAAGGGGGTGGGTTATCCCTCCCCTTCCTTCCCTCCCTCTTTCCCCTTTGAATTGCCTAACACTACCATTGAGGACCCAGCACAGCTTTTCGAGCACAACTGAAGCTTGTGGCAAAGCCTAGTCCCCTGTGTCAGTATTTGGTGCCTGGCTGCTGGTAAGGGGCCTCCTCCCAAAGTGGGTACACAGGGAGGCGCAGTTGCACAGCTCAAGCTGTACCAGGACATCTCCACGGCCCCTGTATTTACTGTGTTCTTACTGTGAGCTCTACTTACTCTGTTACAAGAGCTGTTTATGTCTTAGCAATATATTTAACTTCCAGATAGTAAAACATTTGCATTTCCTGTAAGTACATCATTACCTCTCCCCAGTCTCAGCACAGCACAGTAACTGCTTTGCAGTGTATGGCTGTTATTAGCATTTAGACCATAATTTGGGACTGTCATCTCCTGAGGACTGGAAGAATGAGGGTGACTGGAAACATGAGGTTTGGAAGTTTTACTGCTGCTGTTGCTGTTAGTTTAGTTCTGAGCAGTGAGAACTGAAAAGTGTCTTGGGCTTCTTCCAGCAGGAGCTGGTGTCACACTGAGGGTGGGCTATGTGGGCAGTGTGAAAACAGAGGGTATTGTACAACTGAGCCTAAGTCTCACTGAACACAAAGGTGGTTTTTTGAATAAGATGTGAGGAGTGTGGTGCAGCCCTGGCAAAGCAGTGTTGGTGCAGGCCAGAGCTGCAGGTGGGAACCTGTGTTCTGTGTCTTTCTTTTCAGCCATCGTTGAGAACATGGCAGAGTTCCGTCCGGAGATGTGCACAGAGGCTGCGCAGCAGGGCCTCATGCAGTGGCTGCTCAAGAGGCTGAAGGTGAGTTCCTCTTCCCCTGTCATTTGGGAGATAGCCCAGTAAAAACCAACTGGCTGTTGGTCTGGAAGCTGCTGTGATCCACACAGTGCTTTACACAACTTGAAAGGCCCAAGGCTGTTTCTTGGAGGCTCTTCTGCTTGTGTAGGTAATCTCTGTAGTAAGTTATAACACATGTGAATACAGTGAATTCAAACCTCACCTCAAACTGGAATATGTCGCTTTTGACTTACTGTGAACCAGCAAAACTGAAGGAGTTGGCTCAGTGTGTAAGTACCACCACATTCCTTAGCTCAAGCACCAGTAGGGCCATGACTCTGCCAGCACCTGCCTTTCTTCTCCAGACCAGTTATGAGCTTACAGCACTGTAAAATAAGCCAGTTTTGTGTGTGTGCATGTTGCAGAAGCCAAGCTAAGGACAGTAAGGCAAAATGCGAGGTTTGTGTCCTCTGTGGTTTAGTTTAAATGAACATGATTGTGTCTTGTCTTCATGTCTTACAGCATTTCTTTTCTGTTGGTTTGATTCCTGTATGGTGGATTTCTGGTCTGTGGCTGAGATTTGTAGGGATATAAAAGCTGACAACCAGTGAGTGGGGGAACTACTGCAGAGCACTTCATGCCTGTGCTTCTTGTGTTTCTAACACTTCTTTGGGTTTCAAGTGGTATCTTTGTTTAACTGCTGGTGGTGGCTTTTTCTTTGAACTCCTCTAATTGCCTTCTGAATTCAAAATGACTTTTCAGTACTCTTTGCATCCTATGGCAGTGAGCTGCAAATTTTAACTCTGTCCCGTGTGAAGAGATGCCTAAACATTTCCTGGAAAATCCTGCAGGAAAGGAATGGGCAGTTCAGCTGTCTCAGAACTAGGGAAGGAAACGTAGCAAACAGATTCTGACCTTCCCTAACCCTGTTAGTAAGGCCTTGGCACGTCTATATTTTAATGTTTTTATGGTTAAAGGCCTCTGATTAACAGAAATACTCCCTCAGCTTTGTAAGTGTGCAGATACCCCTCTGTGCACCTCATGTACTTGCTAGCCAAAATAACCTATAATTTCTCACTACAGGTACTAGCATAATTGTATTCCTTTTGCTTAAAACCCTAAAAGTGGAGGTAATTTTAGTTCAGGAAGGTCTGTGCTGCTGCCAGCCTTGTAATTGCGCTGGCAGCTGAAAGGCTGAGGACCTATGGAGAGCAGAATAACCACAGCTTGGATTCCTCAGTGTGGTGCCACCAAAAATGGATGTTCAGGATGCGGTGCTGAAGATGTCTTTGCTTTTTCTTCAAATTCAGCAATTTGGTTTCATTATGATTTCTATTTACGTATTTGAGTTATGGAGGGAGCGTATGAAATGGAAGTGCTGTAACTGTGCAGGCTAAACCCACCTCATGTTCAGTGACTGGGACATTGCAACCCTTGTCAAACTCTACAGTTTCTATTTTGTGTCACTGTGAGGTGTGGTCTGAAATTCAGGTTTTGGTGACAGTGCAGCCTTTTAGAATAGGGATGAGCCCAACATGCTCATATAACCTCATGGTTATACTGTGCTGGAGGGTGTGAGCCAACTTGGTCAAACCTACTTGTGTAGGACAGCAGGGGAGGGATCAGAGCTGTTCCTACCCCTCTGTGTGAGCACACCCCCAGCCTGAAGGCAGTTATTGCTGCTTTGTCAAGGGCATACTGCAAAATTCTCACTGTATTTGGTTTAAGTGTTGCCCAGACACTTGGGGATTTGATTAATGTGTTCTTGAAATCAGTGAAGCGGTGCTGTGCCCTGATGGGTCTCTTGTTCCTCCTTCACCAACAGGCGAAGATGCCTTTTGATGCCAACAAGCTCTACTGCAGTGAGGTGCTGGCTATTCTGCTCCAGAATAATGATGGTGAGATGTGCCCTAGCATCAGTATCGTGGTAGAGTGGGAGCCAGGCATCTGACCACAACAGCACTCCTCTGCCTCTGGCATCCTTCTCCTCTACTGAGCTCTTCCTGTGCTGTGCTTTCCTGCAGACTCATGCATCCTCTCCTTCTCTGCGGCTTTTGTACTCTGTCAAGCCGTATTGATTTTGTTTGCTGATGTATCAGTGTTAGATGGCTGTAAAATCTGACAGTTAGCTTCATTTTTCTCTCTCTTTTCCCCTACCCCCCACCTCCGTCTAGACAACAGAGAATTGCTTGGGGAGCTGGATGGGATCGATGTGCTGCTTCAGCAGTTATCTGTGAGTAATTCACACGCATCCTGTCTGTGTTGGGGGCTCCTGGGCTGGGTGGGAAGAGGTGAAGCAGGCTCTGGGTGTAGCACTGCCGTGGCAGGCAGGAGATGCTGAAGCACTGCTGTGCTTTCTGTTTACTGGTGGCATCGTCCCCGAGTGACTTGCCCAGGGGTTCTCTGGTGATGAGCTTATTCATGTGCTTCTGTGAACTGCCAGTGGTGAATTTGGTTTTCTCTTTGAAGGCCTGTGTGGTCTTTAAGTCACACGTTAGTCAGTAAGTGGTCAGGGCAGTAGAAGGGCAGCAGAATTACAGGGGGGAATGCATTGATGATGGGTACGATTGCTGGCTTGGGCACATCAGATGCTGAGGGCTTGTGATAAAACATGTTCATGTGCTCTACAACAGTAGGCACCATACTGGGCCCTCAATTTGAGGTAATTCTGCTTTCTTTGTCATGCAGGTGTTTAAACGACACAACCCTGGTACAGCTGAAGAGCAGGAAATGATGGAGAACCTCTTTGACTCCCTTTGCTCCTGCCTAATGCTCAGCTCCAACCGGGATCGCTTCCTGAAGGGCGAGGGTCTACAGCTAATGAACCTAATGCTGAGGTACCCACATAACTGTGGTTTTCTTGCCTGCCTTTGACATGGCAGCACACATTCTGGCTAGATAGTTGTGTTTTTCTGTTTCTAAAACTTCTGTTAGCATATTTGTCTGTCTTTCCAGCGTGTAAGCTGACCCTTCTCAGACATAAGCTCCACTCTGTCTTTAGCCCTGTTTCCTAAGAACAGGGGTTACTCCAGAGCCTCAGGAAAGTAACTGTGCAGATCAGTGGGGCAGACCCCCAGATGGAAGAATGCCATGGGTCAGGCCACTAATCCCTTGAGGATTTTGACCCTTGTGAGGGAGAACCTTTGGATGTCTCTAGGGAAAATGTTTTTCTTTTGTTGCCAGTTCAAGCTTTGCTGTGCCATCTGTCCTCCAGTTTTTGTGGCTATTGATACAAAAGCTGGTTTTGTGAAGTGGGCACAAGTATTTGTTTCCCTTGTGTGTATTCTGTCATGCTGTGAATTACCAGGGCTCCTCCTCAACCCTCACCCCATCCTGCCTGGTGTCTTCTGTGCTGTCTGGCTTCCTCCAGACTGTG
Source organism: Psittacus erithacus (assembly GCA_009867235.2). Classification (NCBI taxonomy): domain Eukaryota; kingdom Metazoa; phylum Chordata; class Aves; order Psittaciformes; family Psittacidae; genus Psittacus; species Psittacus erithacus. The sequence goes on along the minus strand of WYDI02024555.1, from coordinate 4,703 downwards.
GGGCTTGTTGGCAAATGCCACCGCGAGGTGCTGCGTTCCTGCTGGCTCATGTGCAGCAGTAGGGAACTGAATAAAGAACCAAACGTGGATTATTCGAACAGAAACACTGGGTTTTCTTGAGGCTAATTAAAGAAAAGCTCCAAAACTAAGACTGAGAGGAAGGCTCCCTCTGCCTGAGCGCTAAGCCGCTAAGCCAGCCTTGCAGAACTAATGACTTAGAGTTTTTTGCCATGTGGGTGGGACCAGCATTCAGTTTTTAATGGCTTTTTCCCCATTTTTGGGCTCTGCTGTTTGCCAATCTCTGCACCAGGATCCCAGCTGGAAAATTAGGACGAGGAAAATCTCTTCCTGGATATGTTTCTCCCCACCAGCCATTGCAAAGGGATTAGGAGGGACAAAGCATGACTGAACTGCCAGCAGCAGCTTGTCTAGTGAAGGAGTGTCCAAGACCTCAATCTTGGGATGCTTTGGGACCTATGGATGGGGTTGGTAAAGTGTCAATGGGGGAAAAAAGTAACAAATTGTGAAATATGTTCTGAAAGCTTCTATCACTGCTGCCCATAAGCACAGGCTATACTGACAGTTGATGGATTTGTTTATTTTAACCCTTCTACTTACCAGATGTAGATTAGAAGAGCTAAAGCTCTTAGCTGGCTGTTTGAGCAAACAGCACTTTGGTGAGGACACAGAGCACATTTCTGGAGCTTTCAAACCACCAAACAAAGCCAAGTGCCTGAGAACTGACTCTGCAAGGGTTTGCGGTGTGTCTGCTTGTGGGTTTTTTACATATTTTAATATCCAGAAGATATTAGATGGCTGTTAATTCTGTTAGGCACTGTTATCACTGGAGTGTTCTTGTGGGTGTTTAAAAGCTCCTTGAAGTGCTCAGTTTTCCTTGGGCAGTTCTGCTTTGGTAACAGCAGGCTGGTGTTGTACCTGGGGAGGGAGCTGTGGTAGTTGTCATCTGGGGCTGCGCAGGAGTATTGTGCTCCTGTGTGTTCTTGATCCTTCCTGATAACAAAGGCAAAAGAGCAGTGCCACGCTGCTGTGATTGACCACCTTGCCCACAAACAAGGCATGAGTATTTTTCTCTGCTGTCCGTGTCCTCTGAAGGCTGGGGGCAGAGATATGTTATGTTTTGGTGTTACTTTGAAGGTGGTTAATCATTGTACTGTGGTCTGTGCAGATGAAAGGACAAATAAGCAAAGTTGAAAGTTTATTGACGTGATGGGAGATAGATAAGCTGTGTGAGAATAAAGATATCAGGCTGGGATCTCTGTTACTGCCTTCAAGAACACAGCATTCTGTATCTCATGCTGCCTGATCCATCTGCCCAGCTTGTTCTGTTAGTAATGGTCCTGCCCACAGACCTGCAGAGAAGTTAAGCATCTTTCAGCTGAGTGGGTAGCAGGCTTGAGAGATTCCTGTCGGCAGTAATGGAAACAGGGCTGTTTGCTGCTGTGCTGAGCCTTAGAATGTGTGGCCAACAGTACAAGGGGATGTTGTGCTGTGAGAACTTCTACTGGTTTATGGGGAGATGGGAATAACACCTGAAAATGAGCACAGTTTGGGTGATGGGCTTCACGTGCATGTCCATAGCAATCAGTGTCCTGAGCAGGGCTTCAGCAAGCAGGAGGTGAGCAGAGGGCTCTGGGAGATACCAGATTGAGCAGGATGGAGCCTGTGACAGCAGAAATGAAGCAGGAGGTTTTGAAGGAGGGGGAAAACATGGCTGTGTGTCACTATTTGGTCTGCACCTTTGCAGCAGCGGAGGCTGGTTTATTTTATGGAGTGTCTTTAAAACATAAGGTGGTTTATCAAGGTGGGAGCCACCAATGGAAAGTTCATAAATGTTACATGGAATAAAATTCAATTTCATGTTCGTAGGTCAGGAAGCACTCTTTAGAGCAGAGCCCCTCAGCCTTGGTAACCTAACTGCAGTTTACCTTACAGAGCCAAAAGGTGTGTAGTGTCAGTTCCTCGCACGCTGACAGGAAGCTGATTGGTTTTGCTGTTAAATTGTGTTAAGGTTTGGAGGAGAAGCAGTCGCTTGGTTCCCTGGGGGAAGATTCTCTGTTGCATAGGGAAAATGACGTGTGGCTTTTCCAGTTATTCACTGGGAGCACGTGAGTGTGCACAGGGGTGGACGTGGCGGAGGGGGCTCATGACCCTGTACATCACTCAAGCAGCGTGGTCTGGCTCTGTGACTGCTCAGTGGCTTTTCTTCACACTGGAAAAGCGTTTGCTCTGTGCAGAAAAGCCAGGGGGAGGACAGGCAGCTCCATCCAGCTCCCCAGAGCTCAGCTCCAGCCATTCCAGGGTATTTTTTTTATGACATTAAAATCCTTTTATGTTTTCTTGTCCTGCTGTTCCTAATGACCCTGTGGAAACTTAGACTGTCTCTTTACTAAATCTTGTGGTTAATTAAACGGAACCATTTTATGCAGCACTTTTCCAGGAAATCTGGTATTTTGAAAGTGGGAAATTGTGTTATGCTAATGTGGAAAGTCCAAATAATGTTCTTACCTCCTCTTCTTGAAAAAATAAATGCGCCAGGAGAGTTCTCTCAGATGTGAGGGTATTAAAAGGATGAAAACCATGGTCAGCAAATAAAGTTGTAACTTGGGGTTCCTTGTGAAGACTGAGGTCACTCCCTGTCTGGTGACACTCACTTGTACTTGGTTTTGAATGAGTGTGCAGCTAAAAGTTACATCAGTAAGCACAGACGAGACCAAGATAAACTGCTTGCCCTCTGGCAGAATAAATATTTCAAATAAAATCAACCCAAGACAGTCCAGTCAAGCATCTATTGATCTCTAAAAGCCTGAACTTTAACCATTGCATGTTCCAGAGATCAGCTCTGTGCAGCCTTCCTAAATACTGATCAATATGCAGCTACTTCCCCTGAAAACGTCTCTTATATTGTCTGGCCTCAGAAGTACTTTATTTTTAGCTGTCTGTTGAGGGGAGGAGTGGTGCTGAGCTCCTTCCAGCACCGCTCTGGGGTTGAACTGAGCTGCACCAGCTCCCAGCAACACATGGTGCTTTCGGCACAGCTCGGTGCCAGCGGGAGCCCTGCAGCTGTGCCAGGCACGGCAGCTCCCCTCTAGGCAGGGTGTTAATACAGGCTTTTCAGTTTGTGTGTTGTGAGGGGTTCATGAAGGGAAGCGGCTGCTTTTCTGTTCACATTGCACAGGGTGTTCTAATTTTTCCCCTGGATGAATTATAAATTCCTCAGTTTCTGGTTTAAGAGGTACTGGACATATTGAGAGCATTTCCAGACCAGCCAAGTTGCATTAGCATTCTGAACCTGCATTAAACCAGAATAGCCCAGAATCTATCTTCATCCCTCCACACGTGATTTCTGGAGATGGGTTTTCTTCATTACAGCTGACCACCAAGCTCTGCTTACCAAGCTTACTGCTTTATTGAATTGAGTTATTACTAGATCTAAATCCTGATCATCTTGGTGTGTCAGTATGTGCCTTGTGTACCCAACCCAACTCCACTGCTGCTTTGTGCTGCTGTTTGCAGAGCGGTGAGGAAATAACTTCTTCCCTAGCCAGGAAATAAATAAGAAAATAAAACCATAGCAGTAAAGTATATAAAATGAAATAAAAATGAAATAGAAAATAAAAATAAATAAAAGACATTAAAAAAGAAATAACCAAGAGAATATTCTCAACCGCAGTTCTGAGAAGAATATTTGTCAATATAATGGTTTGGCTTGAAGAAAATCTTTCATAGAGCTTGTGCTTGGACTCTTTGTACTTCCCTTGTCATACCCATTTCCCTTTCCATGCTGTCTCTTTAACATAGTGTGATCCAAAGCTCCTCATGTCCCTGAAAAGTTCAACCTGCCTCTTTTCAGAGAGAAGAAGATCTCCCGCAGCAGTGCCCTGAAGGTGCTGGACCATGCCATGATTGGACCAGAGGGCACTGATAACTGCCACAAGTTCGTTGACATTCTGGGCCTGAGAACCATCTTTCCTCTCTTCATGAAATCCCCCAAAAAGATAAAGAAAGTTGGAACAACTGAAAAGGAACATGAAGGTGGGTGTGCTTCAGATCCTCCTTATTGCTGTGGTGGAGGTGGATGGATGGTGAGTGTCTGATAAGCACCTGCAGGGAGGGAGCAGCGCATCACCACCTCTTCAGGGCTCCTCCTGCTGCTGGGAACACGCTTGCCACCTTCTTCTGGTATCAGCACTTCTGGCAATTCCATTTCATGTGCTGGTAATAAGTTATTTTACTCCTGTAGGCTCTGTTGTTTGAAGCTCTGACTCTGATGCAAAACTCCTTTGAAAAGAGTAATGAGGCAGCTACAAATGTCACCTCAAAAGCAGTGTTTTCATGGCTCTGAGCGCTGAAGTGTGACTCAATGAACATCAAGCATTGCAGAAATAAACTGCATGCTTTTGAAGTTGCCTTTTTTTTTTGTTTTTTTTCCTCCCTCCCTCCCTTTTTCTATTTTCTACCCCCTCTCCCTGAAAAACTGATTAAACAGAAATCTGTGGAGTCTTAACCACAGGACCTTGTGCCAAACTGAATCTAGGGTCAGTCCTTCTTACTTCTGGTAATGTCATGTTTTTCATTTTGTTGAGAATCATAGAATCCCAGCCTGGCTTGTGTTGGAAGGGACCTTAAAGCTCATCCAGCTCCAACCCCTGCCACGGGCAGGGACACCTTCCACTAGAGCAGCT